>JAJJWX010004316.1:0-66111 GCA_023529315.1 Papaver bracteatum
ATTTATCTATCATTGTATACTTTTTTATGTAATATAGATTTGTTAATTAAAGTCTTCGACTTTGGGTCGTACCAACTCTTAGTTATGGGTGAGATCAGCCAAGGGAATCAAGTGCATAGTATCCTTGTGGGATCAGAGACATAAGGACCGCAACTGTACCTTGCATCGGTGTGATATTGATTAGGGTTCAACTAAAGTCCAGACTGAAGTTAGTTTGTAGTTGGCTAGTGTCTCAGTGCTTAATACAATGTGATGTTCAATCTAGACTAGGTCCCGGTTTTTTCGCATTTTCAGTTTCCTCGTTAGCAAAATTTCTGGTGTTTGTGTTATTTCTATTCCGCATTATATTTTGTTATATAATTAAAATATCACAGGTTGTGCGTTGTATCGATCAATTGTGAAATACAACCTTTGGTTGTTGATTGGAAATTGATTGATCCTTGGATATTGGTCTTTGGTACCATCCAAGTTTATATCTCTTGTATTTGATAAAGAATCGCATATTTGTATTTGATTGAGTATAGATCAAATCGAGAGATAGAGATATTAACTCCTTGATATACTAAGATTGAGTCTGACTGTCTAGTTGATTCTCTTAAAAGTATATTAGAGTTAGTCCATACCGATTGCTAATCGAAATATTGGGTAAGGTTGTTAGACCCCACTTTTTAAGTATTGTCTCGATCTCGTATCCATAGATAATCACACAAAGTGTGAATAAGAAGTTGTTGTATTGTCTCGACTTTGTCCATAGACGATCACACTTGGTAAGAGGACTTATAGGTTGAAACAAAAAGATTGTGATCTATTTTGGTGCCCTCGTCTTTTGAACATACATATGGTTTACAGATCATTGGGGGAGTGGTTTTCACTATAAGATGGAAGTACTGACTAAGGGGGAGTGATACATATCACCATAGTATTATTTCAAAGTTTTTATGCAATTGAACTTTGATTATGTATATTAATACTATGACACTTTATAATAATGATTGAGAACATCTGTTTTGTTATTGTTATGACTAAGGATCTTCAACAACAATGATGTTGAGTTGAACACGTTCAGAATCGCTAGAGTACTTGGAGTAGCGAAGAAATCAAGGAAAGTTGAAGAGCCAAGGAAATCAAGCATGATGGATAAGAAGCTACAAAGTTTATTTATTTTGTAATCCATATGTATTGTTAGTTTTTTCACTAAAATTGACAAAGGGGGAGATTGTTAGAGCATCGATCAGTCGAACTCGCAAGTGTTGCTATCCCAAGCTTGTTTGTCAAGTTTAGTTGATCAAAACTATATACTTGATTTCTAATCTACTTATAGGTATGTCTCAGATTAGGATAGAATGTGTAGTTGAGCTTTAGACTTCACGGCGTTCACTAATTGAAGAAGAAGATCTACTGAGGAGCTTGGAGAAACTTCATCAACAAAAAGTATGTGGAGACTAAAACTTATCTATCACTCAGAAGTCTATTTTATTTTATCTTCTAATGAGACTAAGTCGTATAGCTATATAGACTTTTACATTATACACATTTGCTATTTCGAGCTTAGTTTATCTCACTTATCTATTTATCGAAATATGTTGGAGTTTTTTTTCTTTAGATATGTTCATCGTAGTCTTGACGAGTTTTGTTGGAAACTAAATATTAAGTCAAAAGATGACCATGTAAAAATTACGTTGAACATCTTATATGATTTATGTTAGATGGTCATTTGATGTTAGCTTGGGAAGTTTCTTATTGATCATTCGATCACTTGAAACTAGTGGTATGTGTGAGATTACCATTTTCATCTTCTAAGGATGTTTCAATGATCTAAATGAGAGTTTAGAACAATTACCCATGTCTGGATACAACATGGTGTGCATATCCAGTATGCGAACTGTATTGTGATAATTCAGGTCCTGAACTCTTGTTTGCGTACCTAGTGTGCGAACGGGTTTACCTAAGTTGGATCCGGAACGATTTTTCAGGGCACCCTACATGAGTATCTTGGAATGATGTTGGCTGTCGACAGTGCATTCTCAGATCGTACAAGTGCTTTATTGACAGTACAGACTGTCATATCGGAACTTTCTTCCTTGCATTTGAGAGCTGAAAAGCTCGAAGCTGCATCATCCAAAATATTTGGTGGTGACAAAACTAGAATCCGCAAAGTAGAGGAGTTGAAGGAAACCATAAGAGTTACTGAAGATGCGAAGATGGTTGCTGTCAGAGAATATGATAGAATCAAGGTATTATCAGTTCAGGTTCTCTAATATTATCTGATGCTGACTTGATTTAATACTCATAGTAGAAGTCATTTTCTCATGGTTCGGTTTAATGACATTCATTCTTATCATGTATTTTGATTCTGGTTTCGGGATCAAGAGTAGTTGAACTGGACCATCTAAGTGGAGAACCCACCATATTCTTGGAATCACTAGTAAGTTTTAATTCTAGTTTATAGGCTAAGCTATATAATATGAGAACTACCTCCAAGACATTGTACCTGCTGCAGAGGACCCTGTAAACAGAAACCCTTAGTTTTTTTGAGACATCGAGGTTGTGAAGATTGTGCAAATCACTAAAGTGACTTCTCCGTTATATCCATCTATAATCTCCTTAGAATCTTGGATGTGCAAACCATCACCAAGTGAATGCATGTATCGTAATTATTTGTGGTGCCATTTGAATGAAAACATTAATGTTTACATGAATTGTTTGTTCTTTGTACAGAATGTGTTGCCAGAACATCGTGATTATGTCATTTCAGTTCTAGATATGTGCTGAATATGGAATTTTCTGCCACATTTTTTCTAAAGTGACTTGATGCTGACTAAAAATGCAGGAAAACAACAGGAGTGAACTAGAGAGGTTGGATAAAGAAAGACACAACGACTTCTTGAGCATGATGAAGGGATTTGTCGTGAATCAGGTAACTTATAAAATCCTTGGTTGCACTAGTAATTTCTTCGTATCAACGTAAAGAAAAAAAAGGAAATAGTGTCCTGGTCTAGTAGTTCAGTTCAGTTCCACTATGTTTTTGCATGTTGTCTCTAGATAAACTTGATGGTTTGACTGTAAAAAATAGTTTGTTAAATGGTAAAAAAAATGTTTATGATTTTACTGCACTGTTCTGCGATGGTTTTGCAGAACTAGCACCCTTCAATGTGCTAGACAAGATATTATAGAAAGAAAGTTAAAGTTTACGTTCTGTAAAGCTTCAATGGCAGTGACAAACTAGGATTCGGCATCTGAGTCCTGACTAGAGAATCTTATGATTCAACTTGACTCGTACTGAGTCAAATACGAGTGGATCAGCGATTCAAATATTACTTTTTCTAATTTTGACTGATGCCGCCGCGAACTTTCTTCCTGAAGAACAAACATATTCATGGTTTGGACCGGTCTGCTGTACCCGGTTTGTTTAAGATAAGTAACTGTGAAAGCCAGCCGAAGAAAGAGGAACTTAGGGTTTGGGGATCATTTAAGTTGTTTTGCTGGAGGAGATTTTTAGAGGTGAAATACCTGCCGCTTCTTTCAGATGCATTATAGTGACTTGGGATGAAAAACTTGAATGATTTTTTGGGCACTACTCAAAAATTGAGGGGACTACTAAGTGATAAGAATGTCTACCATATACTTACAAGGGGTGTCCTAAAGTGTGGAAATGACTAACCTACCCTTAACCTAATTAAAATTAAAACTAATCTAATAAATATACATATACCTAACCTAACCTAAATCATAAGCAAAACAAAATCAAAATCAAATCAAAATCATAACAAATCCATTACTTTTAATTTTTCACAAATCCGTTATTATTAGAGGGTTCATTTTCTTCTCTTCTTTCCGCTTCATCGTCTCGATTCAAAGAAATTTCCACAAACCCATTACTTGTGATTCGTTTTTGGTTGAAAAGAATGAGTAGTAATCATCAAAATGAGTTGAAAATTGAAGTTGCAGAGAGAAGTTCGGCTAGGAATTACGTGAAACAGTTTGTCGAACTAGCCGAACTCAGCTTTAATGGAGTTTTTTCAGAAAAAAGTTCGTTGACCTCGTAAAAAAAAATCCTAGCCGAACTTTTAGTTCGGTTACGTCGCAACTTTTTTTCATTTTTTTTTCCCGGCCAAAATTTTAGTTCGGTTACGTCGCAATTTGTTTCTCCTAACCGAACTTTTTTCTGAAAGAAAAAGCTCCATTAAAGATGAGTTCGGCTACCTGTGTTTTCAGAAACATTAGCCGAACTATACTTGCAGATGAGTTCGGCTACCTGTGTTTTCAGAAACATTAGCCGAACTACACTTGCAGATGAGTTCGGCTACCTGTTCTTCAAATGTCGTAACCGAACTTTATTTCCATGGTCGAAATCAGTTTATAAATTTTTCAGTTTTTCGAAAGTTTTGGCCAATTCAAGCAACATAACTAAATCTGAAACCCTCATTTCGAAATCAACCATCTTAAAAAAAAAAAAAAAAAAAAACCAAAACTAAAACCCTCTTCTTCTTCTCAAAATTATTCTTCTAAAAACACCCGACTAATTAATCTAACCTCACTAAACACTAATTAATTTAACTTAATTATTTAACTAATCCTTACACTAACTAATCATTACCCTAACTAATTTAACTAAGAAGGGTAACTTTGGTATTAACATAAATACTTCGATAAGGGGTGACCCAAAATTATTCCAAATATCCACCAAAAAAAATGAAGAGTAGTCCCCCTCCATTTTTGAGTAGTGCCCAAAAAATCGTTCAAAAACTGACAATTGATAGTGCAGTTGTGTTTGGTTAACAAAAATCAAACCTAAACAATAAGTTTAGGCCAGCGCAAGTCAAGCTAATTTGTTTTCAAGCCACCCCGACATTCATTTTCTAGCTCCTCCACTGAGCAATGTGGTAGTATTGATTGGAGTATGCTTCATCCTCCTCTTGCATCTTCTCATGATGATGCTGGTGTTTCCACCGATGTCATTGTCAATGTCCCCAAGGTCTCCTGCAAAGAAAAAAACGAGGATATGGAGGATATGGAGTTAGTTTACGCAATACGCTCGCAAAGCCAATAGTTGCTTCAGCCAAGTTCTCAGAGAATGGAAAATCTTTTTATTATCAACTATTCATGGGAATAAATGCTGGCATCAAACTTGCTGAGAAACATAAACTTTATGATCTCGATATCCACTGTAATTCGGCTAAAGTTCCATCCCTCTATAAAGAAGCACTTCACGGCCCTAGTAAAGATTGCAGAGAAACGTTTAATCCCAATAATATTTGAAGGAGGTGTTGGAGTGTTTTTTCTTGTGTTAAAGTATGCGGGCATCCAACTCAAAACCAATTGTCTATGAGTAGAGCGGCCCTTCCATATTATATTTAAGTTAATTAAGCGGATTATAGCGATGTGGGACTATTATAGCGATGTGGGACTATTTGTCGAGCGATATAAAGCTCGCTTGGTTGTCCTTGGTAATAAACAAGTGGAAGGTGTGGATTATCATGAAACATTTGCTCCCGTAGCTAAAATGGTTTCAGTTAGAACATTTTTAGCAGTCGTAGTTGCTCGTGATTGGGAGTTACATCAAATGGATGTTCACAATGCCTTTCTACATGGGGATCTTGATGAGGAAGTATATATGCAACTTCCTACAGGATATTCGACTAATTCTCATGGTAAAGTGTGTCGCCTCCATAAATATCTATATGGTCTTCGTTAAGCTCATCGTAATTGGTTTGCTAAGCTTGGAGGTGCTCTTAAGGATTTTGGATTTGTACAGTCTTATGCTAATTATTCTTTATTTACCCTGCGATGAGGTGAGAATTCTATTAACATACTTGTCAATGTGGATGACTTAATTATTGTTGGGAACATTTCCGCTGCTATTATTGCTTTTAAAGCATAATTAAACCGTTGCTTTCATATGAAAGATCTGGGCCATTTCAAGTATTTTCTTGGTATTGAAATGTCTCGAGGAACCGATGGCTTGTTTTTATCTCAACGAAAATACACCTTGGATATTTTTTCTGAGACTGGGCTTCTTGGACCCAAACAAGCTTATTCACCCTTTGATCAACATCATCGTTTAGCTCTTGATGATAGACCCCTATATTATGATTCATCCCAGTATCGTCGGCTTATTGGACGCTTGATTTATTTGACTATTACGCGTCCTGAATTGTGTTACTAGGTGCATGTATTGGCTCAATTTATGCAGTCTCCTCAGTTGTCTCATTGGGAAAATGCTCTCCGAGTTCTTCATTATCTAAAGGGACATCTTGGTCAAGGGATTGTTTTACGCAAGGATAGTGCTCTTCAACTTACTGCTTATTGTGACTCTGGTTGGGCCTCTTGTCCCCTTAGTCGTCGTTCGCTTATTGGTTACTTTATTTTTCTAGGAGGTTCACCTATATCTTGGAAGACAAAGAAGCAACACAAAGTATCTCGTTATTCTGCTGGAGCCGAGTACCGCTCCATGGATTATACTTATAGTGAGGTCATGTGTCTAAAGGAATTATTGAAATATCTAGGTGTGTCCCACTCTCAGCCTATGCGCCTTTACTGTGATAGTCAATCCGCACTTCATATTGCTTCTAATCCTGTTTTTCATGAACGCACCAAACATATTGAGATTGATTGTCATTATGTGCGCGATCAAATTTAGTCCGGTGTTATTGTTACTTCTCATGTTCAGACAACTGCTCAGCTTGCTGATATCTTCACCAAATCTCTTGGACGTCCTCAGTTTGATCTTCTTCTTCGCAAGTTGGGCATTCGTGATCTCCATGCTCCAACTTGAGGGGGAGTATTAGGAGATATGTATTTATTCTGTATATTGTATATATGGTTGCGTATTTTGTTAATTAGGAAAGTTAGTTATTACATGTAGATTTGTTTTGTCTCTATCTTTTTAGTTACAGGGAAACCTGTTTTGTAACTCAAGCTTTTGATAATAACAAAACTTAAATTCTCTACCTTGTCGTTTCATGGCATCTAAGACAGATTCGAAATAAACCTAAAATTGATTCAATTTCAAATTATACGGGTATCATGATTTCTCCGGAGAAATTGAATAGTGATAATTATGAACAACATGGACAAGGTGTTGTTAATTCGACACTTATGAATATTGATGCGAATTCAACTAGAAGCTATATTTCATCACAAGATCGAGCACCACTTGCTCATACTCTCACTGATGCACAATGGGAAGCTATTGTGAATATTTTTAATTCTTCAAATAAGAAGGGTTCGAAGGAAAAACTTTCTAGTAAATGGATACTTGATACAGGGGCTTCAAGGCATATGACAGGAAGTAAAGAGTTTTTGTGTAAAACATATAAAATAAGTTTTTCTTCCGTAAAACTTCTGACGGTACATACGCAGTTGCTCCATGTGAAGGCACTGCGGTGTCTGGAGACAATATGAGATTATATCGAGTTTTATATGTTCCTAATCTTCACCGTAACTTGATTTCGTTAGCATGTTTAATTAAAGATCTGAAATGTATTGTCACTTTGACTGATAAGTTGTGTGTGATACAGGACCGCACTACGAGGACGCTGATTGGTGTGGGAGAGGAACGAGATGGGGTCTATATCTTCCACAGTGGAGCGGCCCTTCCATATTATATTTAAGTTAATTAAGCGAATTATAGCGATGTCAGACTATTTTTCCTTTCACACGCCCCCTCACGTGTAAGGCTAGTCACTGGGCCCCACACGTGGACCTACATACGAGTTACCAGTCCATCGGTAACAGGTGTGCACAGGTGAGTGACTAAATCAGGGGGTAACACCTCGGCCAATATCGGCACTGGCCTACACCCCGGGTTTAGTTAAATACTTCGGCCAGTAACTCGGCCTACACAGGTCTGGGTCTGGGGCTTAGCTCTAACCATGTTAAAGTCTGCGGGCATCCAACTCAAAACCAATTGACTATGAGTGAAGCGGACCTTCCATATTATATTTAAGTTAATTAAGCGGATTATAGCGATGTGAGACTATTTGTCCTTTCACATCTTGGTATGAGGGTTTAGATAGGAGTTCGGTGGTGCCTTTCCTGGAACTTAGATGCAACAAGAACCTGCGCATTATCTGGCAAAGAGGGAAAAAAAGAGACGTCAAGTTAAGAAAAGGGAACAAAAGGATTGTCCCTGATGATGATGAGTTCGAACCAGTTGGTTTTCCAGCAAAGCTAAGAAATATTGTTTGGGAAGATGCTTATTATAGGTCTTAGTACTTCAAGGCGATTGGACCTCCTTTCATCCCAAATAATTCATTTTTTATATTTGCACATAAATAAGGCGGAATGATAAGTTTATTCATGATTTAAAGCCTTTTACAGTTCTTGAGAAATCGTCAAGGGAAAAAATGGTGAATCGCATGTTAAGACTATGCATGCTTGACGATAATTTGAGCTAAGGACTGAAGAATAATTCTAGGTTGACCGGAAAAATCCCGCAGCTAGATCTAAGTGTTGAAAACTTTAAATTGCGTGCATAATCCTGCAAAGAATAAGTCGCAGAGGATGCATATGTTTTTGGTGCCATATACACATCTCACAAGCCATCCTCATGCCGATTACTTAAAGTCTTTAATTCTACAGGCTTTTAAGTCCGTAAAGCATACGTTTAAGAAAAAAAAAAAATTACTTGTAGCATGAGCAGCCTACATATGTAAAGACAAAATGTGAGTTAAAAGTTAAGACAAAACTCCCCTGCTTAGCCCTAAAATTTTATTTTCCGTTTGCGAATTGGCAGGTGTGCACTTTGAACATAATCCAGGGAAATTTCAAGACTGATACCGTGATAATCAGGGTTGTGTTTTTGTAGGTGCGGGTAATAGACATGTCGCTCATCTCCAACGGAGTCCTACACCAATTTAAATTTGTGTTTTTATTTATAACAACAAAATCACTTACAGGCAGTACAAGTACATGGTTTACAATTTAGTATAACCAAATAAAAGTCCCCAAGGACCTGTTGATTTCATTACTGGAACGCCTATAGCTAATTAATTAAATTAGCAAGGTCTTTTATTGCTTGCTAGTATATATAGTACATGTTTCCGGTATCAGACGGAATCACATCATCGGTCTAATAAGGACGTTCTCCAATCCAGTTGCCTCTGGGATCATAGCTGCAGATGACAAAAGTGCCACCGTTACTACAACGCACACTAGCACAGCCTAGGCGAAGAGAGTTTCTCCAAACTACTTGTGTATAGTGCAGACACTCTCCTCCTTGACATGAGTTTGATTGGTAGTCATAAAAACTTTTCTCATCTACCCATAATTTTACAGCATCGGCTACACTGAGATCTCCAGTACTCATTGAAAGATTCTCACCATATGGTCCTCCTTCAGAATGAATAAGATTGCAGTCACCAGCTCTCTGATTAGCATAATTGGTAGCATATGCTGCAACAGTTTCATCCCATACCAAAGGTCCAACATTAACGTCTGCTCGAGCTGCATTATGTGCGGATAGAAATTGTTCTCGAGAGGTTTGTGCTTGAGAGACATGGATTGTCAAGGCTAGGGTTAAAATGACAATGAAACTCATGACTATGATCCTAGTTGAAGCTAAAATATATTGGAAATGTATAGCTAGCCGGTGTTCTAGGTATAGGATGAAGGAGATCTATGTTTGGTTTGATCGAGTGATACACTATATATATATATAGAGATTGGAGGATAGTTTAACCAATGATCTTTAAGTCCACAAAAAAAAAAAATGGAAAATTTGAAATTTCAACATTTTGCGTCATGCATAACTGTATAGATGATGTAAATTTTTATGTCCAATTGATGATCAAATTATCGTTTCAAGTTATTGATGGATACTTGACTGATCTGCATCAACTACAGTCTACAGGTAAGAAATATATGGGAATGCTTCTTGGACCAGGTCTTACCTAGTACTTGTGCCACATGAACCTACGAGAATATTATCATAGAATGATCAAGATGCTATCTCTTTCGCCAGTTTTGTCATTTGTGGCATGTGGACAGAAATTCTAGCTGCTAGATATTTGTAATGGCTAATTTGTGTCAAGGATTCAAGGTTGTTAATCATATTCAATATTCCAATCCCTAGACTTGACAAGCGTAACCTGGACTTGCCGTCCAGGCAGGGGCGAATCCAATTAAAGATTTCTTTTGCTAATGTAAGATTCTTTTTTGACTAATCAATTTCAGAGTTTTAGCTCTGCGAGTGCCTTTACCCTTCCATGGCCAGCAACTTGTTGCATGCCCGTATCCTCCTATCCTTGAACTTGGTTTGAGAATAAGAAAAAAAAAATCCCTTCGTCTTTTTTTTTTTCGAAAATGAATTATTTTCAAAATGCCACTTTTTGTTCATTCAAAAGGAGGTTGGCAAGCATGAAAAATTATCTTAGGCAAAATATGAAGACGTCACAAGCAGAGGTTTTACTGGTAGTTAAATTTCAATTTTTTTTTTTTTTGGTTAAGTCCAGTCCGAATGCTGAAATTTCAATTTTTTTTTTTTTTTTAGTGGGTGCCCTTAGCGTGGGACTTGTAGTAACAACAAATATTTTCAATTGCTGGCTAGCTTGGACCAGGTCTTACCTAGTACTTGTGCCACATAAACCTACGAAAATATTATCAGAGAATGATCAAGATGCTATCTCTTTCGCCAGTTTTCTCATTTGTACAGATATTCTTATCTTCTAGATATTTCTGACGGCAATGAGTCAAGGTTAATCGAGTATATTCAATGTTTCAATCGCTAGACTTGACAAAGGTAACCTGCCGTCCAGGCAGGAGCGAAATCAAGAGCCTCCCAAAAAAAATATTCCTAGATTATCCCATATTTTGTGTTTAATGCACCAAGTATTTAGCAGTTAGCCCCCTTAATAACATTCTGGTTATGCCACCGCGTCCAGGTCCCAGCTTACTCGTTCCCGGAAAATATTCTCATTTGACAGATACTAAACTCAGCGCTATGGGTAGTTAGGGTTCCCTAAGACATAAACCCTTGCAAAGCAGCCATGACCACCAACTATATCTGTTCAAATAAGAAGAAAAAATGTTTTACAACATGGAGTTAGATGGGAAGCATATGCATGTTGCGACATTATACACGCATCCTACAAGCCATCCATGCCGTACGTCAACTTAAGGTAATTAGTCCAACACGCATCTGATCCCTGTATAGATGTGCATGCTTCCAAGGTCTCTAATGAATGCACAGGAATATTCATTGATGTATAAGTTTAAGAAAGATTCATCCAAGATTTTTTTTCGTGTACGTAAAGATAAAAAGTCCCATCCGTTCTACAGAAGACTTAAGACTTTGCATGTAGCAGCCTATGCGTAAGTCACTGATGACCAAGTCATTCTTTTCCTATTTTCTTTTCTAGGAAGAATAATGCAAAATTCTTCTTTGCTTTCTCAATTTCAGAGCTCTAGCTCCGCGAGTGCATTCACTACTCCATGGCCAGCAACTTGTTGCATGCCCGTCTCCTCCGAACTTGTTTGAGAATAAGAAAAAATATCCCATTTTATTCTATTTTCCCAAAACGATTCTAAGTCTCAAAACGCCACTTTTCCTTTCCTTCAAAGGGAGGTTGGTACTGGAAGGCATAATAAGCTATCATAGGCAAAAAAAAAGGGAGGTTTACTGTCAAAATTCTCCAAGGCTGCTAATGGGGTGCCAATTTGCTTGGGGTGTACCAACCCAAAGCAAATGACTATGTTATCCTATATGTATTTTGGTACGCCCCCAAACAATTCGGCACCCCCTATTAGCTATCTTGAAATTCACTTTTGACCAATACTTGTTTTATTTTCTGTAATTTTTCAATTTTTCATTTTTGAGGCAACAAATTCACCCATCCATCTAAAAAGCTTAAAGTACCATGTTAAATTTCTAATAAAAATTGATCATTTAATTATTAATTTCAGAGTGGGCTTTGGTTTAAACACTTGCAAAACTTGTTCAAGTGCTTGTTGCATCCATAAATAATACATCCTTCTGTTCCATTTTGGACTAGGGTTTTGAGCATTTAACGCAGTTTAAGGAATGGAAAAAGATCTCCAGGACGGATTGGATTGGACTCTTGGTTAACATTGTGATCTTGTGATCCTCAACTTTGGAGTAGTGTAAACCAATGCCAATATCATCTGTTCCATTTAAGTGTAATTTTTTATTGCACCTAGTTTGTTTATTCTTGAGAATTTTCTCTTCTAATATAAGATTCACTCGAACTAGATCGAAGTATCAACGAAATCTTTAGAACTGTTGTTAGATCTAAAGATATCTTGTGATAATCCATTGTTAACAGACCCCTTTCTGTGTGTGATTGATCACAAGTGATTCAAGTGGTGTTGTGCAGGTTATTATTGAAGGTTAAAGAAGGTTTGAAGACGAAGAATATTTCTTATTAGTTCTCATATATTTTTATGTACACAAACCTTGATCGGTTGGGATCCAACTAGAATTGGATTTATACGATTGATTAGTTGCGTGAGATCGACATTCTCAATATATCTATTTGAGATTTATTTTGATTGTGAATCTAAACTTAACTACTTTTGTAGTTATTGGATAAATTGATCTAACCAGACAAAGGAGGTTATTAGATTAAATAGAAGAGCCTTTGTGTATGACTTGGGATATCTTTATCTTGAAAGAATCAATAGAATTGTTACCGAACAATTTTTTTGTTCCTTTACTGTTTGGAATACGATCCAAAGAAATTGTACCAGTTCCTGACCTTCGAAGTCGGAAGCGCATGGATACTGAGGAAACTAAGTGAACTAGGGGTAGTTGGTTGGTCTCAACTATACGAAGTTGGTGTAGATTATGTATAACGGCTTAACTCTGAGAGTATTCAATTCTGGACTAGGTCCCAGGGTTTTTATGCATTTTCGGTTTCCTCGTTAACAAAATCTCGTTGTGTGATTTACTTTTATTTTCTGCAATTATATTTGTTTATATAATTTAAAGTAAATTACACTTTACATTTGTAGATGCATTTTACTACAAACTACATCCAAAGGATAGAAATGTACGACTCTTCTCAAACGAAAGTAAACACTCAACCATGAACACAAGATATACGTGGTTCGGTATGATTACCTACGTCCACGGGGGTGAAATGATGAATCTTATTACTTCACGGTGTTACAAAGGTGTTGCTCTTAGTGGGATTTCCTTACAAGATGAACTTACTTGTCACTCACTTCTTTCTCACGCAAACTCGGGTTTCTCTCTCCTTTTTCTCCCAAAAATTACAACCTACCTCTCTAGAATACAAGTCCCGCTATTTATAGGAGAAAGTTTATACAACGAAGTTAGAATGTTGACCCTGTTACATCTAATTAGTTGTTCTGTGATCGGGCCGAATCACGTCGTCTTATGCGGTCGATGCATCTTGGCTCCTCGCCTGTATTTCGTTCGAGCCAATCTCTTATGGTCCTCTGTTGACGCGATGTCGGCTGTCTCGATAGTCGCCCTTATGATCAGCCGATGTGTTCCACACTTTCTTGCCTATTTGACTGTAGCTCCTCGTTTGTCCCGTCCCGCATTATCTTGTCAGCTTTATCAGAAGTCTGGGTCAAGTCTTGTCCGACATTATTACGCCCGATCCACCTGGCTTCCTTAAATCTCGCGCTCTTTAATCTTTGCTCTATACTTCTCGTTTCTTTGTATTTGGGTGCACTGGGTCTAGGATGTTGCCACCTGGATCAGTAGATAATTTACACCTACATTTATGCCCCTTCTTCCACCCGAGTGGGAGGCACGAGTGGAAGAACATCGTCTTAACCGCCCATGCCGCTAATCCCGCCATGCAGCGCCCCACTAATTTCCACTTTATGACTAGTAACCGTCAGCGTCGGTTACAAAGTTTCTTCTTTAAATAGCCCGCTCCTTTCTTCCTTCTTCTTCTCTGTCCTTCTGTTCTGCTGCTGTGGTTTTCTTCCAAGTTTCTTCATATCTTACGCTTCTTAAAAAACCCTAGCTTTCTTGATTTTCTTTCGTCCTTTTCTCCTCATCGATCGTTACAGTAGTTGCTGTCGCCTCATCTTTCTTTGTTTAAAACCGAGTTCTGCATTATCTTCGTTAATGGCTTCTTCTCCTTCCATGGCTGAAAAGTGGTCTTTTGATGATGTTTTTTCCGAGTTTGATGTTCCCCCCCTTGCTTATCTGTTTTTGCTTGAGAGCCCTTCTAGGTATGATGATCGCGCGATGAGATCTATTTTTGCTGATAGCTCTTCTTCTATTTCGTGCAGGTCCGAGAAAAGAGTGAAAGATCTTTCCGATGAAGAGTTCATTGAGCAGTTGAAGGAGACGTACGATCTTAAAAATTACGAAGTGACCCTTCTCTCGGGCCGAAACGGTAGTTTGAAGAAAACCGATATGAAGAAGCACGAGCAATCGGCTAATTGTGTGGTGATCACCTTGGGTCAGCTGGAGATAGGCCTTCGTCTTCCCTTATACAACCCTGATAGCCCATTTTATTACGAGATTTTGTCCCAGATTCGGCCTTCTCGTGCTTTAGCTCAATGGACTGGCAATACTTTCCGAATTATGAACGAGTGGAGGGATCGTCGCGATGGTCATGGTTCTACTGCCGAGTGGTCGACCTACAAGCCCGAGGACGCTCCTGAGTATACCGTTGCTAATTTCCTTGTCAACTATCGAGCTGGTACTTCGACCTTGGGCGATCTTCCTGGGTTTGCTGCAAGTCCTCATCGGGTCAAAACTATGCCCGAGGGTGTCGAAAGAATGATGCTCGATGCCGATCCTATCGGCCATGGTTCCAACAGGCGGGCCCGACATTCTAATGATCCGACCTATCCCCGAGTTCCGCTTCTTGTCCAAGGTCCTATCCTTCACGGTGACTTCCCGTCGCCTACTTTTCCCGCCGAACCCTATTCTTTCTGGGTGGTTAATGATGACAAGGCCGATAAGGTACGCGCTTTTCTTGATTTCTATCTTGTTAACTTCGGGCGTCAGTTAGTCATTTGTTGTTATTTGAAAATCTCAGGTCAGTTCCACAAAAACTATCGGGTCTAGGAAAAGAGGTGCTGGCACAAGGGTTGAGGAAGACCAGGGGAAGGTAACAAACATAATGATTCCCTTATAAGTACATGTACTTGCCCCTGTTTTTTGCCTTCACATGTTCTGACGAGACACTTGTGCAGATACACCCGAGGCGCGATGATGATGATGTTGACGATGTCGACCCTACTCCGCTTAGGCGTAATCCTGGTAGAGGTAAAGAAATTACTAAGCCACCGCCGAAAACGAGCCCCCTCATTGATCTTTCCGATGAGGATGAGTTGTTTGGAGAGACTGTGCCGGGTGACAAAGTCGGTGAACAAGGTGGGGGCGACCAGCAGAAGCCCTCGGAGACGCCCGCCGTAGATAAGGTTGTGCAGGTGCTTCTCATGAGGGGCAGGGAACGTCAGAGATCTGGGATTGAAAATATATTCCGGGGATGAGGACGGCTCCAATTTAAGGTGGTGGTATTGTAATACCCCGATATTCGGCAGTGGTTGGACGAATGGAATATAAGTAATGATTTGTCCTTTCCTAACACCGAGGCATTTTCAGCACAATTGGCTCAAGAGTTGGCAGAAAACTCTACAGTTAAGCGTGCTCGGGCGGGAGTAATCCAGGGATGGGTGACCATCCGGGAAGTTTCTGCTGGATTACCGCAGCGATGCCCGTTGAAAACCCCACACTGCCGGATAACCGCAATGGCTAAGTGGTGACAGTATCGGTGGAGGGACGGGTCATTACAAATGGTATCAGAGCCGACGACGGGTCACATGCCGAGGGTGGGAAGGTACGCTAGACGGGGTTGTTCCAGGTGCTTCTCACAAGGGGCAGGGAACGTCGGAGATCTGGGCTTGCGAATATATTCTGGAGCCGAGAACGACTCCAATTTAAGGTGGTGGTATTGTAATACCCCGATATTCGGCAGTGGTTGGCCGAATGGAATATAAGTAATGATTTGTCCTTTCCTATCACCGAGGCCTGATGAGTACACTTGATTGAGTTGTGGGGAAAAAACTTCTCAATTAAGCGTGCTCGGCCGGGAGTAGTCACAGGATGGGTGACCTCTCGGGAAGCTGCTGCTGGATGTCCGCAGTAGTGCCATTCAAAATCCCACACTGCTGGATAACCGCAGTGGATAAGTGGGAACAATATCGGTGTTAGTTGGGATACAACTAGGGGTCGTTCGCTTGTGCTCGGGTGGGGGAGTATGCCAGATACTTCTCTCATATGAGACAAGGAACGTCTACATTATATCGTGGCCTTTTCAGCATAATTGGCTCCAGAGTTGGCAGAAAACTCTGCAGTTAAGCGTGCTCGGGCGGGAGTAATCCAGGGATGGGTGACCATCCGGGAAGTTTCTGTTGGATTACCGTAGCGATGCCCGTTGAAAACCCCACATTGCCGGATAACCGCAGTGGCTATGTGGGGACAGTATCGGTGGAGGGACGGGTCATTACAAATGGTATCAGAGCCGACGACGGTTCACCTGCCGAGGGTGGGAAGGTGCGCTGGCGGGAATTGTCCAGGTGCTTCTCATGAGGGGCAGGGAACGTCGGAGATCTGGGATTGAAAATATATTCCGGGGATGAGGACGGCTCCAATTTAAGGTGGTGGTATTGTAATACCCCGATATTCGCGATGGTTGGACGAATGGAATATAAGTAATGATTTGTCCTTTCCTAACACCGAGGCATTTTCAGCACAATTGGCTCAAGAGTTGGCAGAAAACTCTACAGTTAAGCGTGCTCGAGCGGGAGTAATCCAGGGATGGGTGACCATCCGGGAAGTTTCTATTTGGATTACCGCAGCGATGCCCGTTGAAAACCCTTTGCCGGATAACCGCAATGGCTAAGTGGTGACAGTATCGGTGGAGGGACGGGTCATTACAAATGGTATCAGAGCCGACGACGGGTCACATGCAGAGGGTGGGAAGGTACGCTAGACGGGGTTGTTCCAGGTGCTTCTCACAAGGGGCAGGGAACGTCGGAGATCTGGGCTTGCGAATATATTCTGGAGCCGAGAACGACTCAATTTAAGGTGGTGGTATTGTAATACCCGATATTCGGCATGGTTGGCCGAATGGAATATAAGTAATGATTTGTCCTTTCCTATCACCGAGGGCCCGATGAGTACACTTGATTGAGTTGTGGGAAAAAACTTCTCGATTAAGCGTGCTCGGCCGGGAGTAGTCACGGGATGGGTGACCTCTCGGGGAAGCTCTTTCTTTGGATGTCCATGATGAGTGCCATTCAAAATCCCACACTGCTGGATAACCGCAGTGGGTAAGTGGGAACAATATCGGTGTTAGTTGGGATACAACTAGGGGTCGTTCGCTTGTGCTCGGGTGGGGGAGTATGCCAGATACTTCTCTCATATGAGACAAGGAACGTCTACATTATACCGAGGCCTTTTCAGCATAATTGGCTCCAGAGTTGGCAGAAAACTCTGCAGTTAAGCGTGCTCGGGCGGGAGTAATCCAGGGATGGGTGACCATCCGGGAAGTTTCTGTTGGATTACCGTAGCGATGCCCGTTGAAAACCCCACACTGCCGGATAACCGCAGTGGCTATGTGGGGACAGTATCAGTGGAGGGACGGGTCATTACAAATGGTATCAGAGCCGACGACGGTTCACCTGCCGAGGGTGGGAAGGTGCGCTGGCGGGAATTGTCCAGGTGCTTCTCATGAGGGGCAGGGAACGTCAGAGATCTGGGATTGAAAATATATTCCGGGGATGAGGACGGCTCCAATTTAAGGTGGTGGTATTGTAATACCCCGATATTCGGCAGTGGTTGGACGAATGGAATATAAGTAATGATTTGTCCTTTCCTAACACCGAGGCATTTTCAGCACAATTGGCTCAAGAGTTGGCAGAAAACTCTACAGTTAAGCGTGCTCGGGCGGGAGTAATCCAGGGATGGGTGACCATCAGGAAGTTTCTATTTGGATTAACGCAGCGATGCCCGTTGAAAACCCCACACTGCCGGATAACCGCAGTGGCTAAGTGGTGACAGTATCGGTGGAGGGACGGGTCATTACAAATGGTATCAGAGCCGACGACGGGTCACATGCCGAGGGTGGGAAGGTACGCTAAACGGGGTTGTTCCAGGTGCTTCTCACAAGGGGCAGGGAACGTCGGAGATCTGGGCTTGCGAATATATTCTGGAGCCGAGAACGACTCCAATTTAAGGTGGTGGTATTGTAATACCCCGATATTCGGCAGTGGTTGGCCGAATGGAATATAAGTAATGATTTGTCATTTCCTATCACCGAGGCCTGATGAGTACACTTGATTGAGTTGTGGGGAAAAAACTTCTCAGTTAAGCGTGCTCGGCCGGGAGTAGTCACAGGATGGGTGACCTCTCGGGAAGCTGCTGCTGGATGTACGCAGTAGTGCCATTCAAAATCCCACACTGCTGGATAACCGCAGTGGGTAAGTGGGAACAATATCGGTGTTAGTTGGGATACAACTAGGGGTCGTTCGCTTGTGCTCGGGTGGGGGAGTATGCCAGATACTTCTCTCATATGAGACAAGGAACGTCTATATTATACCGAGGCCTTTTCAGCATAATTGGCTCCAGAGTTGGCAGAAAACTCTGCAGTTAAGCGTGCTCGGGCGGGAGTAATCCAGGGATGGGTGACCATCCGGGAAGTTTCTGTTGGATTACCGTAGCGATGCCCGTTGAAAACCCCACACTGCCGGATAACCGCAGTGGCTAAGTGGGGACAGTATCTGAGGAGGGACGGGTCATTACACCTTGTGGAAAATCTTCGTCAACGAATGGCAAACAAAGACGACAAAATAGACCGTCAAACTGAGGAGATTTCAAGTCTTGAGGACGAGTTAGAACGACATCGCCGGTTTGATTATGATCCTTCCGAGATGGACAATTTACGGGCTCATTTGGGATCTTCTCAGCGTCTTGCTGCCGAAAAAACTGTTTTAGCCACGAGTTTGGAGAAAAGGGTAAACGCTCTTCAATTACAGAATCGAGATCTTCACGAGGATCGCCGACGAATATTGAGAGATAAGGATGTGGTGGAGCGAGCTAACAGCGATTTACTGGGCCGAGTGCGTGAATTTGATAAAGTTATGGGCGATTTAGAGTTGAGTAGATCGCAGCTTGTGGTTCTCCAAGCGTCGCGTAATCGGTTAATGAACGATTGGGCCGAGCATAAGAAGTATTGCCCTAGTAACGAGTTCAACGAGCAACATTATAACGAATTAACCATGAAGTTTTCCAGGACCGAGGATGAGTTTTCCAAGTCGGTAGAGTCGCTTCAGTCGGTGTTACCCGCCCTATCAGGTCTCTTAGCCGATGTGTTGAGGCCATTTTTCAGATCCAAATCGCGCTTTATTCTTGCAAAAATGTTAAGTTGTATCCGATGAATAACATCCTATATTTGTGGTTTTGTAGCCGCGCAAAAACGTTCGCAGGAGCTTGATCTGGAGGTTCGCCGATTGAAACAGGCCGAGGTCGATTTAGGCTTCAAGTTAGCTGAGGCTGAGGAAAACGCTTCCCAGATTACCCAACAAATCGAGGATGAACGGGTTGCCCATGCGGAGGAGTTAGATCAAAAAGTTCAGGCTGGCATTATGGACTGGGTGGAGAAGAAGCGGCTCGAGGTCGCGCAGAGGAAGGCCAGCGCGGCTCCTCCCAAGGTTTAAGCTTTCTTTTTGTGGTGCTGCGTCACTATGTTGCCCCTTCCATCGGGTTGTAAATCTCTTTAAACACTTCTCCCCTTTTTAATTTCCGCTACCTCGCTTGTTCGTTTTAATGGGGGTGCTGCGTCACCGATGTTGTTTGTTTCATTTCCGCTAAACTTTTCATTTCGTATGTCCGCGCGATGCTTTCCGTACTTTTTTATCATACGCTTGGTGTTATCGATTTAGCTTTTGTTTCTTATGTTATTCTGGCGATTGTTGATTGATGTACCATGCGATCGATGTGGTTTTCGTTTTGTATCTTTGCTCCCGGGTGTTGGTTGTTGCACGACACGATCGATTTGTTTCTTGTTCCGCATGTTGCCCCGACCGTTTGTTGATTAACGCACGACATTATTTGTTTCGCTTTTGTTCCTAGTGTTATGCCCTGCAATTGTTGCTATTATATGTTAGAACTCTAACCATTTCTGTCGAACACACCCAACAAGGAGGGTCATCGGGACCTATGCCATGTCTTGATCGGGGTATCTCATCACTATTTCTTTGGATTCAGTGGAAGGGTATCATTCATCCTAGTTCTAGGCCCGATGGTCCCGAGTGGTTATCGATCAACCGATCTCGGGCAAGTGGACACGCCCACTTGCGATGGTGGTGACCTTTCAGATGTAAGTAGGCCACCTAGCTGAGTAGACCTCGCGTCTAAACAACCTTTGGAACTGGTTTCCAACCACTAGAACCCTTAGGCTACCTCGGCACTTGCACACTGCCACTGCCCCAAGTTCGAATAGCCAGGCGACTGTAAGGCACCTCGGCACTTCCACACTAGCATTGCACCGAGTACGAAGGCCCATTCGAGTGTAAGTCACCTCGGCACTTCCACACTGGATTTGCCCCGAGTACGAATGACGATTCGAGTGTAAGTCACCTCGGCACTTCCACACTGGCATTGCCCCGAGTACGAATGACCATTAGTCCCATACCCCTCACGGTTTCACAAAGATAGAAGACACGTTTGCTTACCGTTTTTTTTTTTTTTTTTTTTTTTCGCATTGCCCGTCAAGGATGATAGAGTTTCAGGAATCAGATGTTCCATAGTTTGAGCTCTCTTGTTCCGTCGAGTCGCAGTAGTCGATATGATCCCTCGCCCGCCTTAGATTCGATTATATATGGCCCGCCCCATTTTGGTGCTAGTTTTCCGCCTTTTTTGTCGCGCTCCCATTCAGCTAGAAATTTCAATACCTGCTGCCCGGGATTAAACTCTCTTGGTCGAACGCGCTTGTTGTACTCCCGTTGTAACCTCCTTTGATAATTTTCCATTTTTTGTAGCGTCATTTCTCTTGTTTCTTCCAAGTCGTCGAGTTTAGCCAAGATCAGATCGGACGACACGTTTCGCCTCCACGCTTCAGTTCTTGTGGTAGGTATCATTGCTTCTGTTGGTAGAATCGCCTCGGTTCCGTAGGTAAGCATAAAAGGGGAGAACCCCGTAGCTTCCCTCCGTGTGGTTCTGTATGCCCATAGGACGTTATATAATTCCTCGCACCAGTTGCCATATTCCCCGTCCAGTTTCTTCTTCATGTTATCGGCGATGGTCTTATTAGTGATCTCTGCCTGCCCATTGCACTGGGGGTAAATCGGGGTAGCTTTTCTCTTCCTGATGTTGTAAGTGTTAAATAGAAGATCAATGTTCTCGCCTTGTAGTTTTTTTCCATTATCAGAGACGATGGCAGCCGGGACCCCGAAGCGGCAAATGATATGTTCCCAAATGAACTTAAAAACATCTTTGTCTCGAATATGCCTCAGTGATACCGCCTCGACCCACTTGGTAAAATAATCCGTAGCCACGATAAAATACTTCCTTTGCCCCGTTCCTACATGTAACGGCCCGACAATGTCCACTCCCCATTTAACAAAAGGCCACGGACTTATGATCGAGTTTAACGGTACGCCGGGAGCATGGATTTTCTTCCCGAAACGCTGACATTATTCACAAGCTCTTGTCATTTGCTTTGCGTCCTTGTTCATATACATCCAAAAGTAGCCCATTGGTTTTTCCTTAGCCGACAAGCTTCTTCCCGAGTTGTGATTTCCAGCCGCCCCATAGTGTAGATCATGTAGGATTATATGGCCTTCTTCCCTGCTTAAGCATCGTAGGAGAGGCCCTAGGTAGGAATTCAGATATAAGATCCCCTCCCCCCCTTAACTCGTAGGCGCCCGATTTACTTTTGATCTTGTTCATCTCGGGCCGACTCTTAGGTAGCTCACCCGTCTCTAAGTATTGATGTATCGTCTTTCTCCAGTCGCCTTCTTTGTATCTCTCGGCTGTGTTAACGTCCACCTCGATCCGTGCTTCTGGTGTTTCAGGGATAGACGGGTTAAGTAGCCTCATAACGCGTATCCCTTCAATGCTCGGGTCTACTAACTGTGAGGCGATGTATGATAGAGCATCCGAGTGTCTGTTATCCTTTCGGCAGATGTGGCGGAATTTAATATCTGGGATTTGGTTGATGTAAAATTGTTCGAGCTCCCAATATTTTTGCAGCACCGGATCATGTGTAGCGTATTGGCCCGTAATTTTCCGGATCACTAGTTGAGAGTCACTAGTCAGTCGAACCTCATGCAGCCCCATTTCCACAATTATCCGTAAGGCATGGATCACCGCCTCATATTCGGTGACGTTGTTCGTTGCCTTGAATTCTAACCTGAACGAATGCACAATCTTCCTCCCCTTTGGCGTGGTGAACACCAACCCGAGACCCGATCCGTCTTTGTTAGATGCCCCATCAACAATACTTCCCATCGTGTTAGGCTACTAGCGGCTAGCAGGTCCGCCGACCCCTCTTGTTCTTCTGTCATTCCCGGTATATCTTCTACCTCGTCCTCATCACTGAGGGGGAAGTCTGCCAAGAAATCGGCCACTACCTGTCCTTTGATCGCGGTTCTTGTCTCGTATATCACATCATATTGTTTGATTATGGCTCCCCACTTGGAGATTCTCCCCGATCGCCCAGCACTATCCAAGACCGCTTCGATAGGCGATTTGGTGAGCACCCGCACTTATGGTATAGGGTGTCGCGCCTAAGTATAAAGTGAGAATTTCTGACGGCTCATGCCTTTGAAGAACCGGGAGGCTAGCTAGATGTAGCTTGATACTTTGAAAAGCTTCTTCGCTTGCGTCCGTCCATCGGAATTTTTCTCCTTTCTTCAAGATGTCGTAAAAAGCCTTGCATTTTTCCGATGATCGTGACACAAATCGTCCCAATGCAGCTATGCAACCGTTTAGTTTATGCACGTCTTTCACCGTCGCGGGAGATGGTATGTCAAGGACGGCTCGTACCTTTTAGGGATCCGCTTATATTCCCCTAGGAGTGATGATGTAGCCTAATAATTTCCCCGATGTGACCCAGAAGTCACACTTGGCAGGATTAATCTTCATCTTGTGTTTCCTCATTGTTTGAAAGATCTCTCGAAGGTCTCGGACGTGGTTTTTTGATTTCCGACTCTTAACTAACATGTCGTCCACGTAAACTTCTATGGTATCGTGAATCTTGTCTTCGAACATATCGCCTACCAATCTCTGGTACGTAGCCCCATCATTCCTAAGTCTGAATGTCATCTTGGTGTAACAATACAATCCTCTTGGCGTGAAGAAGGAGGTGTGTTCCTGGTCCTCGGGCGCCAATGGTATTTGGTTGTATCCGTCCATTAAAATCATCGCCTCGTATCCCACTATTGATTCTACTAATTGATCTATACTGGGAAGGGGGAAGCTGTCTTTCTGGCAGGCCTTGTTCAAGTCGCTGAAATAAATACATATTCGGACTCCCCCTTTCTTTTTTTGGTACCACGACCATGTTAGATATCCACTGCGGGTAGTGGGACTTCCTTATTATTCCGGATTCTTGTAACTTCTTGGCTCGACCTCGACCGCCGCTTGCAATTCGGGGCGCGATACGCCTCATTTTTTGTCTAACCGGTTTGAACTTCGGATCAATTTTTAAGTGATGACAGCAGACCTTTGGGTCAATACCCTCCAAATCATGCACTTCCCAAGCGAATGCCTCCATGTTTTCTTTTAATAGCGTCGTGAGTTTACTGGTTTCTTCGTCCGATAGTAATGCCCAGATCCTCACTACTTTAGGTTCCTCTATCGTTCCCAAGTTTACTTCTTTAGTCGGCTCGACTATCGAGAAGTTTGATTTGGTCTCCCTGACTGGGGATGCTTCCTTTAATTGCTATAAAGGGTCTTGTTCTCGCGTTTTGTGTGCCAGGACTGCTTGAGAAATCGCCTCCTCCAATTCTTTTGCTTCCTTCACTTCCTTTTCTTTGTTCTTTTCTTTCCTTTGCCGAGATCGCCGTCGCTCATTTATTTCTATATCAACTTTCATGCATTGTCGCGCCGCCTGGGAGTCGCCCATAACTTCCTCTATTCCCTTGTAAGTCGGGAACCTTAACCTTTGATGGTAGGCCGATGCCACGCCCTTTATCCCCGCAACCCATGGGCGCCCGATAATGGCCTCATAAGGTGAAGCGACGTCGAATACAAAAAAAGTAGTTAGTGTGTCGAGGTAGCCACCACCATCTGAAACTCTTAAAGTTACTTCGCCCTTCGGGATGGTTACTGTGCCGTTGAAGCCGTAGATACGGTATGTGGATGGGACGAGCATATCGCCTGAGAGTTTCATTCTTATGAACGTGTCGTAGAACAACACCTCGACTGAACTTCCGCTATCCACAAGAATCCTTCTTACCCCCTACTTTTCAATCAACAGTGTGATGACCAGTGGATCGATGTGTGCCTGTCCGTTTGCTGGGACATCCTTAGCCGAGAACAATATGGGCACCATCATCTAGGGTTCCATGGGAAGAGACTTGGCTACGCTGAATATCTCTTTACCGTCACGATCCCTTTTATGGATCCTAGTGGTGATTACTGGGCCGAGAGTGTAGTTTTGCATAGCCGAATGTGAAATGGTGTTTACGAATTGGTTCGCCCTATCGATGCGGACTTGATGAAATGGCGCATCGGGTGTTGCTTCCGGCCG
Source organism: Papaver bracteatum (assembly GCA_023529315.1). Classification (NCBI taxonomy): domain Eukaryota; kingdom Viridiplantae; phylum Streptophyta; class Magnoliopsida; order Ranunculales; family Papaveraceae; genus Papaver; species Papaver bracteatum. Next base: position 24,717 of record JAJJWX010004316.1, read on the forward strand.
AAGGGGGTGGCGGACATACTGCCTCAAATATCCATCGCGGATTAGGTGTTGAACAATATCTTTCACCTCTCGACAGTTATTGGTGGAATGGCCCATATACTGATGGTAGTGACAATATTCGGGATGATCTCGGGTCTCTTGGAACTGTACCCCCCTCGATGATGGGTAGTTGATGTCGCTCCTCTTCTCAACTTCCTTGAACACCTCTTCTAAAGAAGCGTTTAGTGGGGTATACGATCGGGCTTCCTGCTTTGGCTTCTTCCCTTTGGCCATCCATTCCCTCTTCTCACTGTTCCTCGGGGGAGGGTCCGATCTTTTTCTCGATCGCTTTGATATGGTCGTCCGTGACCGTTTTAGTTTCAGCACTGGCTTCTTGTACCCCTCTATCTCTTGATTCCGCCTGAATTTCTTCCAAGGCGATGTAGTGTTCTTGCATTCTTCTCATCTCCTTTAAGGTTTTAGGTTTTTCAGAAAACATGGCAATCCAAATGGGGTCCGACCTCCCCAACGCGTTTTCAAACCCAAAGATGTCTTGGTCCACCGGTACCTTCCCAATTTCAGTACACAGCTTCCTCCATCTGTCGGTCAAGGTTCTCAATGGCTATCTGAATCTTCGGGAGAGGGTAAATAGCTTGTTAATTCTTGGCCTAGGTCGACTGTTATGCATATAGGTCTCAAGGAAGGCCTCGACTAGCGCATCGTACCCGTTGATCGAACCAGGTGCGAACGAATAATACCAATCTCGCGCCTCGCCCTCCAAACTAGCTGGAAAGAATTTACACATAACTACCGGGTTAATTATCCATTGGATCATCTTAAGGTGTTCGGTCGCATCGCCAGTTCTATCAAATCTAGAGGGGAATGAAGGTAAAGTACACTTAGGTGGGAACGGCATTTGTTCCAATTCTTGAGAGAAAGGCGTTTTCTCGGCTTCACTCATAATCTCGGCCAGCTTATCCTCTTCGCTTCCGCCCGAAAGTTCCTTGATTTTTGCTTCCAACTCCTTAAGCTTAGCTTTAGTTGTCTGATCTTGTCGCATGTCCCTTCCTAGCCTTTCTTCATCGGTGGACGAGTCCTCGGGTGGTCCATATCTCTGCGTTGGGGGAACCGGAGGTAATGGCGGTTGACCGGACTGATTGGGCTGATTAATGTTACTCTTCCCCATCATGGGTGGCAAGTGATCATATCGGCCATGATAACCCGATGTTCCTCGGCTTGACGACCCTCTTGATCTGGTCTATTGGTTCCTCAGTTGGTAGTTCTCATACTCCAAGGCTAAATTCCGTTGCTGGAGTTCCCTCAGTGCCGCTTCTTGTCTCCTATGACTCTCCAAAATGGCCAACAACGTCGGGTCCGTACTCTCATGACTGGAATGTCCATTGGGTTGGTGTGGCCGAGGTTGTAATGGTGCTGATGTGGGTGGTGGGGGCGGTATTGGATTGGTTATATGATTGACAGCTTGAACGGTTGTCGGGCCGATGTCACTTGCTATTGCTCTCCCCAACTGAATCTGCCTAAGACGCACTTGTTCCCTTCCCAAAGCTTCCTGGTGTTCAATCTGTCGCCTCGTCGATTGCCTCTGAGCTCGAGCTGCTAGTGCTTCCTCATCGTCATCGGTGTCTGAAGATGTGAGTCCATCGACTTGATCGACTCTTCTCTGAGTTAGTATAATCTGGTGCAGAGGTAAGGTGTTATCATCCCGCCCCAAATCTACTTCCTCGTCTACAACAGGCATCCCTCGCGCAGCTGCATGAGATTCCTCGGGCGGTGGTTGTCGACTGTTCCCTTGCTTCGGCCCCGTTATCCCTGCCTGCATGATGCTGCTAGTGACCGTGCGATTGCTCAACATCCTTATCGTCCCTGAAGTGCTAACCATTTGTTACGTCGCGTGATAAGCCGAGTATCGCCCGTCCCTACGTCAGCAAATACGAAAAATAACCCCTTACTTCGACCTGATTTTTCTAACAAAATGCACAAACAAAAAAGGCGAAACGTTCGACTCTACGACTACTGTCACTATGCAGGGTCAACTTTGGTTATCAGGTGGGTTCCGTTTACCTACCCTATTTTGGTCTTATGCTGAATCTGTGGCTGTACTCACCTCCCCGTCACTATCACTCCGTACGACGTCGCTCTCTGTACTCGACCTATGCATTTAAGTTGGTTTGTCCTTTGTTCTACATGATCTGAATCATTGATCTTATGCACGTGATGCTTAGAAAGTACGGCAAGTAACCCCTATAATTAATTTGAACTTGTACCACCTCCACTTTTTCGGGATTTAATTATGACCTTTCCGACGACTTACGCTACACCGTCGGCTAAGAATTATACAAGGTCGACAGTTCATTACAAGATGAAACGTCTAAAACGCTAACTTTTGGTCTCCGAGCACCCAACTTCTTACCGCAACTAAAAACAACTCGCTTAACGCTAACAAGCACACAATTATCAAGAATGAACAGTCGTCCCTTCAACAAATTCTTCACGTAGCTTCTAACCCGAACTGTTAGTCGCTGGTGAGCTCGTGAAGTTTTTTTGTCGATCAAACTGTTGAAGACGCTAAGAAGACGCTGCTACTACTATGAATTTAAATGATCAGTAAATGACTCAAAACAACCATTACTTCGGCCAACAGAGTTCATCGTAGCTTCTACTCCAACACATTAACGTGTATTGATCGTCTCTGAAGAATTTAATGGCAAGGTATCCGTAGATCTTAGTCGTGTCCCCTTAGTCGGCGCCAAAATGTAGATGCATTTTACTACAAACTACATCCAAAGGATAGAAATGTACGACTCTTCTCAAACGAAAGTAAACACTCAACCATGAACACAAGATATACGTGGTTCGGTATGATTACCTACGTCCACGGGGGTGAAATGATGAATCTTATTACTTCATGGTGTTACAAAGGTGTTGCTCTTAGTGGGATTTCCTTACAAGATGAACTTACTTCTCACTCACTTCTTTCTCTCGCAAACTCGGGTTTCTCTCTCCTTTTTCTCCCAAAAATTACAACCTACCTCTCTAGAATACAAGTCCCGCTATTTATAGGAGAAAGTTTATACAACGAAGTTAGAATGTTGACCATGTTACATCTAATTAGATGTTCTGTGATCGGGCCGAATCACGTCGTCTTGTGCGGTCGATGCATCTTGGCTCCTCGCCTGTATTTCGTTCGAGCCAATATCTTATGGTCCTCTGTTGACGCGATGTCGGCTGTCTCGATAGTCTCCCTTATGATCAGCCGATGTGTTCCACACTTTCTTGCCTATTTGACTGTAGCTCCTCGTTTGTCCCGTCCCGCCTTATCTTGTCAGCTTTATCAGAAGTCTGGGTCAAGTCTTGTCCGACATTATTACGCCCGATCCACGTGGCTTCCTTAAATCTCGCGCTCTTTAATCTTTGCTTTATACTTCGCGTTTCTTTGTATTTGGGTGCACTGGGTCTAGGATGTTGCCACCTGGATCTGTAGATAATTTACACCTACAAGTATCATCCCATACCAAAGGTCCAACATTAACGTCTGCTCGAGCTGCATTATGTGCGGATAGAAATTGTTCTTTTGAGGTTTGTGCTTGAGAGACATGGATTGTCAAGGCTAGGGTTAAAATGACAATGAAACTCATGACTGTGATCCTAGTTGAAGCTGAATATATTGAAAATGTATAGCTAGCCGGTGTTCTAGGTATAGGATGAAGGAGATATATGTTTGGTTTGATCGAGTGATACACTATGTATATATAGAGATTGGAGGATAGTTAACCAATGATCCTTGAGTCCACACTAAAAAAATAAAAAAAATGGAATATTTGAAATTTCAACATTTTGCGTCATGCATCACTGTATAGATGATGTAAATTTTTATGTCCAGTTGATGATCAAATTATCGTTTCAATTTATTGATGGATACTTGACTGATCTGCTTCAACTACAGTCTACAGGTAAGAAATATATGGGAATGCTTCTTGGACCAGGTCTTACCTAGTACTTGTGCCACATAAACCTACGAGAATATTATCAGAGAATGATCAAGATGCTATTTCTTTCGCCTGTTTTGTCATTTGTGGCATGTGGACAGAAATTCTAACTGCTAGATATTTGTGATGGCTAATTTGTGTCAAGGATTCAAGGTTGTTAATCATATTCAATATTCCAATCCCTAGACTTGACAAGCGTAACCTGCACTTGCCGTCCAGGCAGGGGCGAATCCAATTAAAGATTTCTTTTGCTAATGTAAGATTCTTTTTTGACTAATCAATTTCAGAGTTTTAGCTCTGCGAGTGCCTTTACCCCTCCATGGCCAGCAACTTGTTGCATGCCCGTCTCCTCCTATCAGTGAACTTGGTTTGAGAATAAGAAAAAAAAATCCCTTCGTCTTTTTTTCTTTCCAAAATAAATCCAAGTCTCAAAATGCCACTTTTTGTTCATTCAAAAGGAGGTTGGCAAGGATGAAAATTTATCTTAGGCAAAATATGAAGACGTCACAAGCAGAGGTCTTACTGGTAGTTAAATTCTTTTGCAGTTTTTTTGGTTAAGTCCAGTCCGAATGCTGAAATTTCAAATATTTTTTGTTTTTTTTTAGTGGGTGCCCTTAGCGTGGGACTTGGAGTAACAACGAATATTTTCAATTGCTGGCTAGCTTGGACCAGGTCTTACCTAGTACTTGTGCCCCATAAACCTACGAGAATATTATCAGAGAATGATCGATGCTATCTCTTTCGCCAGTTTTCTCATTTGTACAGAAATTCTTATCTTCTAGATATTTCTGACGGCTAATTGTGTCAAAGGAGTCGAGGTTAATCGAGCATATTCAACGTTTCAATCGCTAGACTTGACAAACGTAACCTTTTCAATCGCTAGACTTGACAAACGTAACCTGCCGTCCAGGCAGGAGCGAAATCAAGAGCCTCCCAAAAAAAAATCCCTAGAATTATCGCATATTTTGTGTTTCATGCACCAAGTATTTAGCAGTTAGCCCCCCTTAATAATTAATTTCTGGTTCTTCCACTGCGTCCAGGTCCTAGCTTACTCGTTCCCGGCAAATATTCTCATTAGACAGATACTAAACACAGCGCTATGGATAGTCAGGGTTCCCTAAGACATAAACCCTTGCAAAGCAGCCATGACCACCAACTATATCTGTTCAAATAAGAAGCAAAAATGTTTTACAACATGGAGTTAGATGGGAAGCATATGCATGTTGCGACATTATACACGCATCCTACAAGTCATCCATGCCGTACGTCAACTTAAGGTAATTAGTCCAACACGCATCTGATCCCTGTATACATTTCACCGATGTGCATGCTTCCAAGGTCTCTAATGAATGCACAGGAATATTCATTGATGTATAAGTTTAAGAAAGATTCATCCAAGATTTTTTTTCGTGTACGTAAAGATAAAAAGTCCCATCCGTTCTACGGAAGACTTAAGACTTTGCAAGTAGCAGCCTATGCGCAAGTCACTGATGACCAAGTTTTTCTTTTCCTATTTTCTTTTCTAGGAAGAATAATGCAAAATTCTTCTTTGCTTTCTCAATTTCAGAGCTCTAGCTCCGCGAGTGCATTCACTACTCCATGGCCAGCAACTTGTTGCATGCCCGTCTCCTCCGAACTTGTTTGAGAATAAGAAAAAATATCCCATTTTATTCTATTTTCCCAAAATGATTCTAAGTCTCAAAACGCCACTTTTCCTTTCCTTCAAAGGGAGGTTGGCACTGGAAGGCATAATAAGCTATCATAGGAAGAAAAAAAAAGGAAGGGAGGTTGACTGTCAAAATTCTCCAAGGCTGCTAATGGGGGTGCCAATTTGCTTGGGGGTGTACCAACCCAAAGGAAATGACTATGTTATCCTATATGTATTTTGGTACACCCCAAACAATTCGGCACCCCCTATTAGCTATCTTGAAATTCACTTTTGACCAATACTTGTTTTATTTTCTGTAATTTTTCTATTTTTCATTTTTGAGACAACAAATTCGCCCATCCGTCTAAAAAGCTTAAAGTATCCTGCTAAATTTCTAATAAAAATTGATCATTTAATTATTAATTTCAGAGTGGGCTTTGGTTTAAACACTTGCAAAACTTGTTCAAGTGGACATTATATAGTTGTTGCATCCATAAATAATACATCCTTCTGTTCCATTTTGGACTAGGGTTTTGAGCATTTAACGCGGTTTAAGGAATGGAAAAAGGTTTCCAGGACGGATTGGATTGGACTCTTGGTTAACATTGTGATCTTGTGATCCTCAACTTTGGAGTAGTGTAAACCAATGCCAATATCATTTGTTCCATTTAAGGGTAATTTTTTATTGCACCTAGTTTGTTTATTCTTGAGAATTTTCTCTTCTAATATAAGATTCACTCGAACTAGATCGAAGTATCAACGGGATCTTTTGAACTGTTGTTAGATCTAAAGACATCTTGTGGTAATCCATTGTTAACAGACTCCTTTCTGTGTGTGATTGATCACAAGAGATTCAAGTGGTGTTGTGCAGGTTATTATTGAAGGTTAAAGAAGATTTGAAGACGAAGAATATTTATTATTAGTTCTCATATATTTGTATGTGCACAAACCTTGATCAGTTGGGCTCCCCAAAAGAAGTTACTTCTGGACCTAGTGGTAAGGGCAACACTGTTGAAAAATCACATAAGAACCCCACACCAAAGAAGGTAGATAATGGCAATGAACCTTGTTACAGGTGTGGGATCTACGTACATTGGTACCAGCAATGCAAGGCTAGTGCCAAGGTATCATCCAGCTACAAAAAGTACCGGGAATCTATTGATCAAGAATCTAATTGTGTGTAAGAACATGATTATCCCTCCCCAGATGTCAACTTCACCATTTCGGACTTCCAAGGCAAAAAGAACCATGCCCTGATGGAAACACCCGACTTTGATTGATTGTTATTTATTTAGTTATTTAGTTATCCTTTGATCCCAAGAACTTGTTTATTTTCTTGCTTGGTGGTTTGGCAGATTTTGGTTTAAACATTTATTTTGATGACTTCAACTATGTTAGGTAGTCTTAAATTATAGGTTTTTTTTTATGGATCAGTGGTTTTAATTCTTATGTGTACTTATTATGCATTGGATTTAATTTTGATTGTGATAATCTATTGCATGATTGAATTACGTGACCGAATTCTATGAAGTACCATTTACTTGTAGGAATGTCATCCTCAGAAGAGATTGAGTGCCTAGCTGATAGTGGCACCACACACACTATTTTAAGAAATAGGCAATTATTTGTTGATTTAATTCCTTATAAATCCTCTGTGACTACGATGATTGGATCCTCACAAGTGATCATTGGGCGAGGTAGTGCTCAATTTTTGTTGCCAAATGGCACAATGATTAAAGTCACAGAAGCTCTATATGCACCAAGAGCTAATCGTACCTTGTTGATCTTCAAAGATATCCGTGCAAATGGTTATCATTTGGAAACTTACTGTGAAAATGGAATTGAATATATAAATATTATCTCTAATACATGTGGAAGAAAATGCATTTTAGAGAAGTTAATGAGTCTCTCTAGTGGTTTGTACACTACCACTATTCGGATTATCGAATCACATGTTGTTACCAACGATGAAATGTTGAACAATGACTTATACAAGATTTGGCATGACCGCTTGGGGCACCCAGGTCGTGATATGATGATCCGTGTTTTAAAGAACTCACACGGACATCCTTTCTTTCGAGTGAAAAGTAAAATGAAACAAAAGACAGTTACAAGGCAAAGTAACAACGTCTTCCAGCCACTGCCATCTAAAGCAACTGATGTGCAACCTCTTTCTCATTCCACTTCGTGGACTTTGTCAAAATCACACCACTCATTTTGCAAAGATTGTTCTTTAGGAAAGACAGGAGCGAGACCATCCTATGCTAAGGATACAAAACAAAACATTCCATTTTTAGAAAGAGTACAAGGTGATATTTGTGGACCTATACATCCAGAGTGCGAACCATTCAGGTATTTTATGGTTCTGGTAGATGCTTCGACCCGCTGGTCACACGTTGCATTACTGTCCACAAGAAATGCTGCCTTTGCAAAGCTCCTAGCACAAATTATACGTTTGAGGGCTCACCACCCCGATTATCCAATCAAGTCTATCAGACTTGATAATGCTGGAGAATTTACATCTAAAAGATTTGATGATTTCTATATGTCTATTGGAATTGACGTAGAGCACCATGTACCCCACGTACACACTCAAAATGGTCTTGCATAAGCTACCATCAAAAGGTTACAGATGATAGCTAGGGCATTGGTTATGCGTTCCAACCTACCTATTACTGCCTGGGGGTACGCCATATTGCATGCAGCATTACTTATTCGCTTTAGACCCACTATTAGCCAACCATTTTCTGCGTACCAGTTGGTAACCGGATATGAGCCTGATATTTCACATTTACGCATTTTTTGTTGTGCTATATACGTGCCTATTACGCCCCCACATCGTACTAAGATGGGTCCCCAAAGACGATTAAGTATTTATGTTGGATATGAATCCCCAACAATTATCCGCTATTTGGAACCTTTGACAAGCGATCTCTTTACCGCTAGATTTGCGGACTGTCACTTTGATGAGACAACCTTCCCATCGTTATGGGGAGGTATGGAAAAGGATTTCCTGAGGGAACAACAGGAATTTTCGTGGTGTGTGCCCACTTTGTCTCATCTTGATCCCCGCACATCACAATGTGAAAGTGAAGTGAAAAGAATCATTGATCTTCAGAATGTGGCAAACTCAATGCCTGATGCATTCACTGATATTGCTAAAGTGACGAGATCATACATACCAGCTGCAAACGTGCCTGCAAGGTTAGAAATCCCTAATAAGAGAAAAGGAACCTTATATAGAGGTGTCAAACCTACACTTGGTGGAAGTGTAGCCGAGGCCATGGCCCCCCAAAAAAATAGGAGAAGACCACCTGGTTCGATGGATACTCACCCAAGAAAGAAAAGAGTGAGTTAGGCACAACCTGATCCATTTATCATCAATACAGATAATTCCTCTCATGAAATTGTCTCTGATTATAGCTATGTCTATGAATCAATACTGGAGGACGCTCCGATGCTTGAAATGATTCCAGAGAACAAAGAAATCTCTATGGATTATGAGAGTGCATACGTGTTGATGGAAAGATCCTCCACGCAGATTGATGATGTATTTGCATACACTGTTGCTCAAGAGATTATTGAGCATGATGATATCGAACCACGCTCTATTGCAGAATGCCAAAAAAGTGCAGACTGGCCTAAATAGGAAGTTGCAATCCAGGAAGAATTAAATTCACTGGCAAAGAGACAGGTATTTGGTGCGGTAGTGCTAACCCCACTAGGTGTAAAGCCCGTAGGACATAAATGGGTATTTGTCAGAAAGCGTAATGAGAAGAATGAAGTCTTGAGGTATAAGGCTCGCCTTGTGGCGCAAGGTTTCTAACAAATCCCTGGAATTGATTATGAGGAAACATACTCTCCCGTAATGGACGTCATAACGTTCCGCTACTTAGTTATCTTGGTAGTTTCAGAAGGACTTGAAATGCATCTTATGGATGTGGTTACAATATATCTCTATGGGGATCTAGATTCAGATATATACATGAAAGTTCATGATGGACTTCCATTGCCCGAATCAAGTAACTCTAAATCACGGAGTGCGTTTTCAATCAATTTGAAATGCTCACTTTACGGATTAAAGCAATCCGGGCGGATGTGGTATACCCGACTAAGTGATTATTTGATTGGGAAGGGATATACAAATAATGAGTTATGCCACTGCGTATTTATAAAGAAAATGAGTTCCGGATTTGCAATTATAGATGTTTATGTTGATGATATGATCATAATAGGTACTCTTGATGAAATAAGAGAAACCGCAAGGCACCTAAAATCTGAATTTGAGATGAAAGATCTTGGGAAAACTCGGTTTTGTCTAGGACTTAATCTAGAACACCGAGCCTGTGGAATACTAATCCACCGGTCTGCATATGTCCATAAGATACTCAGGAAATTCAATATGGACAAGGTGCATCCTGCTAGCACTCCTATGATTGGTCGAAGTTTAGATGTACAAAAGGATCCATTTCATCCAAAGGAAGATGACGAAGAGGTATTGGGAGATGAAATTCCCTACCTAAGTGCAATAGGCGCATTATTGTACTTAGCACAATGTACTCGACCTGATATATCATTTTAAGTGAACTTGTTAGATAGATATAGCTCAGCTCCAACGCAGCATCATTGGAATGGTATAAAAAATGTATTTAGATACCTTAAAGGAACCATTGACATGGGTCTATTTTATCCCTATGAGGACGAAAGGAGGACTGCTAAAGCAACCCCCTACACTGAAACCCCAAATAATGTTTTGGTTGGTTTTGCTGATGTTGGGTACCTCTCTGACCCACATAAATCTCGATCCCAAACTGGCTATGTATTCACCATAGGGAACACAGCGATATCCTGGAGATCGACCAAGCAAACTCTTGTAGCTACCTCCACGAACCACTCAGATATCATTTCCCAATATGAAGCGGTTCGTGAGTGTTTATGGTTAAGGTCTATCATTACACATATTCTAGGGACTAGTGGTTTGAATTCCACCACTGAAGATCCAACATGCATTTATGAAGATAATGCAGCTTGTATCGAACATATGAAGCAAGGATATATCAAGGGTGATAATACGAAACATATTTCACCAAAGTTATTTTACAATTAGCAACAACAGTGTCTCTTAAACATTCAAGTCAACAAAGTACCGTATGATGAGAATATAGCAGACTTATTTACTAAGTCACTTCCTAAGTCCTTATTTGAAAAACACGTAAAGAGTATTGGACTAAGGAAATTCTCCGAACTCCCTTGATTGTAATCAGGGGGAGATGGCGACATCGGGGGGGGAGTATCTAATGATATGATGTCGACATCAGGGGGAGTGTTGAACTTTTTTTCCCTTCACCGAGTTTATTTTGTCCCAATGGGTTTTCGCTACTCGGCAAGGTTTTTAATGAGACAACAACAACACCAGGATTATGACTCCCCATTTGAGTTTATCTTTTTCCCACAAGGTTTTTATATTTTAGGTTTTTCTGAAGAGAAGTGGCCATCTTTATCAACATGTTGTACTCTTTTCCCTTCGTCAAGGTTTTGTCCCATTGGGTTTTCCTTGTCAAGGTTTTTAATGAGGCAACACATTTGAAGTTCCGATTTTTAACCGCACAAGGGGGAGTGTTATAGGGCCTATGGCACAAGGATATGTGCGGTCCATTAGTATACTAGGGTTTTCCATTTACTCTTGTATAAATAGAACACTAAACCTATGTAATGGGTTCCTCTCTTTGGTTAATGAAATCTTCTTCTCTCTATTTCTTTTTCTTACTCCAAAACACCATTTTATTTTATTTTCCCCAAATGATTTTAATTCTCAAAACGCCACTTTTCCTTTCTTTCAAAGGGAGGCTGGCACTGACAGGCATAATAAGCTATCGTAGGCAAAAAAAAGAAAAGAAAAAGAGGTTGATTGTCAAAGTTCTCCAAGGCTTCTAATGGGGGTGCCAATTTGCTAAGGGGTGTACCAATCCAAAGGCAATGACTATGTTGTCCTATATGTATTTTGGTACACCCCCAAGAAATTCGGAACCCCCTATTAGCTATCTTGAAATTCTTTTTTGACCAATACTTGTTTTATTTTCTGTAAGTTTTTCATTTTTCATTTTTGAGACAACAAATTCACCCATCCGTCTAAAAAGCTTAAAGTACCCTGCTAAATTTCTAATAAAAATTGATCATTTAATTATTAATTTCATAGTGGCCTTTGGTTTAAACATTTTCAAAACTTGTTCAAGTGGACATTATATAGTTGTTGCATCCATAAATAATACATCCTTCTGTTCCATTTTGGACTAGGGTTTTGAGTATTTAACAAAGTTTAAGGAATGGAACGAGGTCTCCAGGACGGATTAGATTGGCCTCTTGGTTAACACTGTGATCTTTTGATCCTCAACTTTGGAGTAGTGCAGACCAATGCCAATATCATCTGTTCCATTTAAGTGTAATTTTTAATTGCACCTGGTTTGTTTATTCTTGAGAATCTTCTCTTCTAATATAAGATTAACTCGAACTAGATCGAAGTATCGACGGGATCTTTACAACGGTTGTTAGATCTAAAGACATCTTGTGATAATCCATTGTTAACAAACTCCTTTCTATGTGTGATTGATTACAAGAGATTCAAGTGGTGTTGTGCAGGTTATATATTGGAGGTTAAAGAAGATTTGAAGACGAAGAAGATTTCTTATTAGTTCTCATATCTGTGCACAAACCTTGATCGGCTGGGATCCAACTAGAATCGGATTTATTCGATTGATTAGTTGCGTGAGATCGACATTGTCAATATATCTATTTGAGATTTATTTTGATTGAGTGTGAATCTAAACTTAACTACTTTTGTATTTATTTGATAGATTGATCTAACCAGAAAAAAGAGTTTATTAAATTAAACGGAAGAGTCGTTGCGTATGACTTGATATATCTTTATCTTGAAAGAAACAATAGAATTGTTACCAAACAAATTTGTTGTTCTTTTACTGTTTAGAATACGATCCAAAGGAATTGTACTCGTGCGTGACCTTCGAAGTTGGAAGCGCATGGATACTGAGGAAACTAAGTGAACTAGGGGTAGTTGCTTGGTCTCAACTATACGAAGTTGGTGTAGATTTTGTATAGCGGCTAAACTGTGAAAGTATTCAATTCTGGACTAGGTCCTGAGATTTTTCTACATTTACAGTTTCCTCGTTAATAAAATCTTGTTGTGTGATTTACTTTTATTTTCCGCAATTATATTTGTTTATATAATTTAAAGTAAATTACACTTTACGTTAACTCTGATATACTTGATAGTGATCCTATAGAGTTTGGTTAAGTTCGAAACTATTACCAAGTATCACACTTTGGTTTTCGTATTTTTTAGAGCATTGCTCGGTCGAACTCTCATGCGTTTCCATCTCAAGCATGTTTGTCAATATTAGTGATCAAAACTATATGTCTTGATTTCTAATTTACTTATGACTAAGTCTCGATCTAGGATAGTTAATTGTAGTTGAAGCTCCAGACTCCATGGCGATTATCTTACGAAGACGAAGAACTACCCAAGGAACTAGTAGAACTTAATCCGACCAAAAGGTATGTGGAGACTTGAACTTATCTATCACTCAAAAGTCTATTCTATCTCCTACTCTTGAGACAAAAGTCGTATAAGTATGATAGTTTTCATACATACACATTTGCTATTTTGAGCCAAGTTTACTTTCCTATCTTTTCTCTAAATATGTGTTGGTAATATTTCGCTTTAACCACTTTTAATCTTTACCCGTAACGAAAGTCATGATGACGTTTCAATCTTGAAAACAGTTTTGATGACGATAGTCGATTCTTATGTCTAACGACTATTATAACATTATAGAAGAATGTTTCAATGATTGAAATGTAGAGTTAAGATAACCATCTATGGATATAATCATATATAGTGTTTGTGCACATTAGTGTATAAATCCATGTGCCGGAAACCAAGTGCGTGCATAAGTGTGCATGCGGTATTGATGAAGGAGACAAGTTGGGTACGCGTACTGGCGGAATTTTTTGAAGCGAAAATTTCTGCAAACTGTTAAACCAGTCACCTTAGGTACGCATGCCCGTACGTGTACCCATGGAAGTTTTCGAACCGAAACTTTCTGCTGATTTTGGAAACTAAAACCAACTCAAATCCGGTAGCTAAGGTACACGTACCCGTACGCGTACTCAAGATGGTTATATATCTCAAATCGGTTGTTCATGAACTTAAACAATAAATCAATAAGGAATGCAATATTTTCAAACTGTGGATATATTGTTCATGAATTGATTCGAGTGAATCAAACCGATTTTGTTTCAATTGTGTGTATGAACAAATACCTAAGAAATTGAACAACTCTTAAACTAGTTCTCTTGAGTCATTTTAACTAGTTATGAAGAAGATGAATATGGCTTATATGAAAGTCCTCATATGACCAACCATTGGTTAACTATGTGTGAACCAACTAAGTGTACACGTTTAGGTACAATTACTCAAACCTAAGTGAATATATACATTTCATTTGTGTATGACTAGCTAAGTTTCGATCTAACAGTTGAAAGATATTAGCTTGTATCTTATCTGGTTTTTCATCTAATGGTGAATATTGAATGCTTTGTTACTAAGGTAACTTAGATTGCAAACCCCGATTTGAAAACTATATAAGGGGAACTCTAGCAAATGGAAAAACTAATCCCCACATCTCCTGTCTAATACTAGTTGGTTTTGCTAGAGTCGATTCTCCTTTAACCGTAGGTTTCTTCTCGAGACCCTGTCGGTTAACGACTTAAATACTTTATTGGGATTGTGAAGCCAAACGAAACTACTTCTCTTGTAGTTGTGCGATCTGATCTTGCCATTTTTTATCGTATGAGTTCAATTGAATAATTGGCTTGATATTATATCCCCGATAGGGCAAGATAAAAAGAAATCACAAACATCTTCGTGTCATTGTTTGTGATTCCGCAATACCTAGTTTCGCTAACATACGATTTAGATTATTGTGAGGTGATCAATAATTATAGGTTGTTCTTCAGGAATATAAATCTGGGTTATTGATTAGTTCCTGTTCACCTTGATTTATCAAACTACGAAACAAAAACTCATAGTTTTATCTGTGGGAGACAGATTTATCTATCATCGTAGACTTTTCTGTGTGATACATATTTGTTTATTAAAGTCTTCGAATTTGGGTCGTAACAACTCTTATTTGTGGGTGAGATCATCTAAGTGAATCAAGTTCATAGTATCCTGCTGGTATCAGAGATGTAAGGAGCGAAATTATACCTTGAATCAGTGTGATATTGATTAGGGTTCAACTACAGTCCAGATCGAAGTTAGTTTGTAGTAGGCTAGTGTCTGTAGCGGGTTAATATAGTGTGGTGTTCAATCTGGACTAGGTCCCGAGGTTTTTCCACATTTGCGGTTTCTTCATTAACAAAATTTCTAGTGTCTGTGTTATTTCTATTCCGCATTATATTTTGTTATATAATTGAAATGTCACAGGTTGTGTATTGTATCAATCAATTGTGAAATCCAACCTTTGGTTGTTGATTGAAAATTGATTGATCCTTGGATATTGGTGTTTGGTACCATCCAATTTTATATCTCTTGTATTTGATAAAGACTCACAAATTTCTATTAGCTTAAGATTGATTCTGACTGTCTAGTTGATTCTCTTAAAAGTATATTAGAGTTAGTCCATACAGATTGCTAATCGAAATATTGGGTGAGGTTGTTAGACCCCTGTTTTTTTAATTGGTATCAGAGAAGGCAAACATGTTCAAAGACGTTATCAGTCTGTGTTTGTAGCGATGTGACTCCATGGACATAGGTGCTATCTCTATTAACGTACCACCAGTCTTCGATGGATCAAATTACTTATGGTGAAAAATTGATATGTGAGCTTTTCTTCAAGCGCGTAATTTTCAATCATGGGTATATTTTGTTAATGGCTATGATGCTCCCACTGTGGCAATATGTAGCGCTATTTTTCCAAATAATATTGGCGAATACGATTCTGCTGAGATACTTGCTGCAAAGAAAAACTCCGACGGTTTGAATGCCATCATATATTCCATTACCTCAAATCTTCAGCACCATGTGTCAAATTGCACTGGGTCTAAAGATATGTGGGATATCTTAGAAACCGCATTCGAAGGTAATACCAGTAAAAAGGAAGCCAGGCTTCAAAACATAAATTCTGATTGGGAAAACCTTTGTATGGCATGTGAAGATTCATTTGATGAGTTTAATCACAAAGTGTATGAAATTGTTAATGCATCTTTTGCATTGGGTAAGACTATTCCTGAAAATGACATTGTGATGAAAATTCTCAGATCGATGCCATCTAGATACGATTCTAAGAAGTATTCCATCGTTGAGGGAAATAACCTTGATACTCTTTCCAGAAATACTTTGGTTGGAAAGTTAAAAAAAAATTGATCTTGAGCTACAACAACGAGATAAACATCATTTGGTAGTAAACTATGTTACCATAACTGATAAGAAATCTCGCTACCCAAAAGTGATTGAGAAAAATAATAATAGCTTTAATTCATCTCTTTCATTGTTCATCCAATAATTGAAGTACTCAAACAAAGTAAAAGAAAGTCTCATAAGAAAGATATCTTAATCAATAAGGGGAAGAATAAAGATCAAAATAATTATAAAAATAAGTCTTGATTGAAATGATACAGAAGTGTTCATACTTCAAAAGATTCTGATGAAAAGGTTAATGAGCTAACAAAGGCTTGGATGACTACACTTGACTATTGACCAGAGGAAGAAGCCTGTGTAAGTTCCATTAACTACTTTGCTGACAATCACACATGTCTTCCAAACACTCCAGTTAGATCCGAAAAAACCCAATCATGTTCATTCAAAGGAAGAAAGTCTAATAAAAAGGATTAAATATTTGAAAGATCAACTGGATGTCTTAAGATAAGAAATTGAAAATGTTCGGAATCTTGATTCCCATAAGAAATACCATCCCTCGATTATTTCTTCTCAGCAAACTACTTCTGACCCTATATCTAAAAAGGATGATATAAAAAACCACAAGATTGTTTTAAAATAATCTGACATCTTGTGTGAAAATCAGGAACATCTAGATAATCTGAGCACAAAAAATAAATAAAATGTTACCTCAGTTAAAACATACATGCCAAAGAGGAAAAGGAAGTCTTTCAATCGTACTATTAAAAGTACCAAAGAGAATTCTAAGGCCTCTCGTAGCCTACAGAGATAAACAAACAAAAAACTGAAAACAGTTCTAAGAAGAATGAGTAAAACTCTTAATTCTGTTCACACGTAGGCAGAATGAAATCAAAAAATAAGTTCATCCTTGAGATGGAGACCTTCAAATCCTGTTTTGGATATGAAGAAACTTATTCTGTAGTAAGAGTAAAAGATGGTTTTTGTACCCTCATTTCTTCAACAAGAACCACATCCTACAAAGAGGGTTGTATATATGTATTTATTTTGTTTCTCATCTCTGTTTGACTTTTTCTATGAGGGTTCATAAACGGTTACCTCATATCCACCCTTAGTATAGGATTTTGGTCAAAAAATATTCCTGAAATATCTCCTTGTCTTTAAGAATAAGTCATTTTCTTGAAGTATGAGCATTTTATTTCTCTCTTGTTTATCATGTCTTCTTCTAGTCTTTCAAGCAAAGAGAGTGATGTTTGGATAGTTTTGTTTCCATCAAGAAGATTCGCTTCGACTCATCTGATAATGAGCTGTGCTCCGACAAACATGATGTATCTTTTGATGGAAATCCGTCTATATCCCAGTTTGAGAAGCTCTCTTTGACCATGAATCTCGTTTTGGAACAAGTAAGTGCTCTGAAAAATGAACTGGTCTTATCCTCCAAAAAAATAGAAGAAAAGATTGAAAACCTTGAATCCATGATTGATCTGATTGAAGATGAGCTTGGTGAATATAGCGAATACGAGAACAATTCTGAAAGTAAGTGAAATGTTTAATATGAAGTAAGTCTTCTTATGAGAATTATATTCTTGTGTTTTAGGAAGAATAACTAGAATTTGGAATAACCATTATTGTGATTACACATAGATATGTCCAATGTTTTCATCTTCGTTTTCATCTTCGTTTTTTTTTAGATTTATTTATTTAAAAAACTCTAAAAATAGTTTGGAAGATGATTTTTGCAGTACTAATATTTATGGTTTCATATACTGCAATATGTTATGGGATATGTGTGTTTGCGTCCGTGAACTATTATTGTCCCATACGATGTCAAAAGTTATCTCTTTTATATGTCGATATGCAAGTATTGATACAAGATCGATGAACTTTTGTCAAACAAAAATTGAACCTATTATGTCATTATGCAAATAATTGATGGAAGATAGGATGGATTTTTGTTTACGAGGATTATGTCTATTGTATGTCATTATGAAAATAGTGATGAAAAATAGAATGAATCCTTGTTTATTCCACAATATTGATCTTCCCTGATCCATGTATATACTGTGCAGCTCCATAAGTCTTCTTGTGTGAGCATTCCTAACTAGAGTAATCATAGATTCGTTTGTTGTTATTTTGGTTGTGTATTCCGATTAAATTAATCATGGGTTTTCTTGTGGTTTGTTTAATTGAGAATTTTGGATACAAAATAAATTTTGTGGTTTTAGTGTCCAAAGAAATCCTTATTTTCTTGTAAAATTAAGGTCGCTCTTGTTGTTCTTTCGAGAATGACATCAAATGGGGGAGAGTTCTTTTGAACTTGCGCTTAATTTTCATATCTTTGTAGGGAGTGCGGCTGTGGAATTTCTAGTGGTTATCTTGTGTCTTTATAAACTCCTTGATGAATGCATTAACTTCGTCTTTATAATTGCATCTAAACAAAGTTGATATGAACATTTCTTTGGTCTTGAAGCATCTCCGTACGTGAAAATTTTATTAGGATCCCATTTTCGTACCTTTGCCATTTTTATTGGCAAAAAGGGGGAGAATTAATGTGTAGTTCACACTACAAATACATATTGTTTTGGATCATTATGTAAGGGGGAGTGGTTTTTGTGTTGAGATGAAAGTATTTACTAAGGGGGAGTGATACATATATCACCATAGTATTATTGTTGTCGAAGTTGTGACATAAGAACTTTGATGTTGTGTAATAATACTACGAAACTGTATAACAATGATCGAGAGATTTTGTTTGCTCATTGGTATGGCTACGGATCTTCAACAACTATGATGTTGAACTGAACATCTATGGAATCATGGGAGTACTTGGAAAAGACGAAGTTTTCGAGAAATGTTGAACCACCAAGGAGATCAAGCATGTGGACAAAAAGTTACAAAGTTTTATCTATTTTTTAATCCATATATATTGATAGTTTTGTCACTATAATTGACAAAGGGGGAGATTGTTAGAGCATTGCGCGGTCGAACTCGCATGCGTTTCCATCTCAAGAATGTTTGTCAATATTAGTGATCAAAACTATATGTCTTGATTTCTAGTTTACTTATGACTAAGTCTCGGTCTAGGATAGTTAAGTGTAGTTGAAGCTCCAGACTCCATGTCGATTATCTTACGAAGACGAAGAACTACTCAAGGAACCAGTGGAACTTCATCCGACCAAAAGGTATGTGGAGACTTGAACTTATCTATCACTCAAAAGTCTATTCTATCTCCAACTCTTGAGACAAAAGTCATATAAGTATGATAGTTTTCATACATGCACATTTGCTATTTCGAGACGAGTTTACTCGCCTATCTTTTTCTCGAAATATGTGTTGGTAATCTTTCGCTTTAACCACTTTTCATCTTTACCCATGACGAAAGTCATGATTAATCTTGAAAATAGCTTTGATGACGATGGTCGATTCTTATGTCTAAGGACTATTATAACATTATAGAAGAATGTTTCAATGATTGAAATGTAGAGTTGAGATAACCAACTATGGATATAAGCATATATAGTGTGTCCGCACATTAATATATAAATCCATGTGCCGAAAACCAAGTGCGTGCATATGTGTGCATGCGGTATTAGTGAAGAAGACAGGTTGGGTACGCGTACCCGTACGCATACTGGTGAAAGTTTTTGAACCGGAAATTTCGCCTGAATTTGTATGTTTACAAACTGTTAAACCAGTCACCTTAGGTACGCGTACCCGTACGTGTACCCACGGAAGTTTTTGAACCAAAATTTTCTACTTAGTTTGGAAACTAAAATCAACTCAAATCCGGTATCTAAAGTACATGTACCCGTACTCAAGCTGGTTATATATCTCAAATCAGTTGTTCATGAACTTAAACAATAAATAAAAAAGGAATGCAATCTTTTCAAACCGTGGCTATATTGTTCATGAATTGATTCGAGTGAATCAAACTGATTTTGTTTCAATTGTGTCTATGAATAAAGACCTAATAAATTGAAAAAGTCTTCAACTTGTTCTTTTGAGTCATTTGAACTAGTTGTGAAAAAGATGAATATGGTTGATATGAAAGTTCTCATATGGATAACCATTGGTTAACTATTTGTGAACCAACTAAGTGTACGGTTACTTAAACCTAAATGAATACATTTCATTTATGTGTGACTAGATAAGTTTCGATCTAACGGTTGAAAGATATTAGCTTGTATCTAATGAGGTTTTTCATCTAACGGTGAATATTGAATGCTTTGTTACTAAAGTAACTTAGATTTCAAACCCCGATTTGAAAAATATATAATGGGAACTCTAGAAACTGGAAAAACTAATCCCCTCACATATTGTGTAATACTAGTTGGTTTTGCTAAAGTCAATTCTCCTTTAACCGTAGGTTTCTTCTCGAGACCTTGTCGGTTAACGACTTAAAGAGTTTATTGGGATTATGAAGGCAGACGAAACTACTTCTCTTGCAGTCGTACGATCTGATCTTGCCATTTTCTATCATACGAGTTCAATTGAATAATTGGTTTGAGATTATATCTCCGATAGGGCAAGATAAACAGAAATTACAAATATCTTCATCTCATCGTTTGTGATTCCGAAATATCTAGTTTCGCTACCATACAATTTAGATTATTATGAGGTGATCAATAATTCTAGGATGTTCTTCGGGAATATAATTGTAGTCCTGGTTATTGATTAGTTCCTGTTCACCTTGATTTATCAAAGGACGAAACAAAAACGCATAGGTTTATCCGTGGGAGACAGATTTATCTATCATTGTATACTTTTTTATGTAATATAGATTTGTTAATTAAAGTCTTCGACTTTGGGTCGTACCAACTCTTAGATATGGGTGAGATCAGCCAAGGGAATCAAGTGCATAGTATCCTTGTGGGATCAGAGACATAAGGACCGCAACTGTACCTTGCATCGGTGTGATATTGATTATGGTTCAACTAAAGTCCAGACTGAAGTTAGTTTGTAGTTGGCTAGTGTCTGCAGCGGCTTAATACAATGTGATGTTCAATCTAGACTAGGTCCCGGGGTTTTTCTGCATTTTCAGTTTCCTCGTTAACAAAATTTCTGGTGTTTGTGTTATTTCTATTCCGCATTATATTTTGTTATATAAT
Organism: Papaver bracteatum; assembly: GCA_023529315.1. NCBI lineage: Eukaryota > Viridiplantae > Streptophyta > Magnoliopsida > Ranunculales > Papaveraceae > Papaver > Papaver bracteatum. The sequence goes on from JAJJWX010004316.1 coordinate 45,888, forward strand.
TAAAATATCACAGGTTGTGCGTTGTATCGATCAATTGTGAAATACAACCTTTGGTTGTTGATTGGAAATTGATTGATCCTTGGATATTGGTCTTTGGTACCATCCAAGTTTATATCTCTTGTATTTGATAAAGAATCGCATATTTGTATTTGATTGAGTATAGATCAAATCGAGAGATAGAGATATTAACTCCTTGATATACTTTTTATTAAGATTGAGTCTGACTGTCTAGTTGATTCTCTTAAAAGTATATTAGAGTTAGTCCATACCGATTGCTAATCGAAATATTGGGTAAGGTTGTTAGACCCCACTTTTTAAGTATTGTCTCGATCTCGTATCCATAGATAATCACACAAAGTGTGAATAAGAAGTTGTTGTATTGTCTCGACTTTGTCCATAGACGATCACACTTGGTAAGAGGACTTATAGGTTGAAACAAAAAGATTGTGATGTATTTTGGTGCCCTCGTCTTTTGAACATACATATGGTTTACAGATCATTGGGGGAGTGGTTTTCACTATAAGATGGAAGTACTGACTAAGGGGGAGTGATACATATCACCATAGTATTATTTCAAAGTTTTTATGCAATTGAACTTTGATTATGTATATTAATACTATGACACTTTATAATAATGATTGAGAACATCTGTTTTGTTATTGTTATGACTAAGGATCTTCAACAACAATGATGTTGAGTTGAACACGTTTGTACTTGGAGTAGCGAAGAAATCAAGGAAAGTTGAAGAGCCAAGGAAATCAAGCATGATGGATAAGAAGCTACAAAGTTTATTTATTTTGTAATCCATATGTATTGTTAGTTTTTTCACTAAAATTGACAAAGGGGGAGATTGTTAGAGCACTGCTCAGTCGAACTCGCAAGTGTTGCTATCCCAAGCTTGTTTGTCAAGTTTAGTTGATCAAAACTATATACTTGATTTCTAATCTACTTATAGGTATGTCTCAGATTAGGATAGAATGTGTAGTTGAGCTTTAGACTTCACGGCGTTCACTGATTGAAGAAGAAGATCTACTTAGGAGCTTGGAGAAACTTCATCAACAAAAAGTATGTGGAGACTAAAACTTATCTATCACTCAGAAGTCTATTTTATTTTATCTTCTAATGAGACTAAGTCGTATAGCTATATAGACTTTTACATTATACACATTTGCTATTTCGAGCTTAGTTTATCTCACTTATCTATTTATCGAAATATGTTGGAGTTTTTTTTCTTTAGATATGTTCATCGTAGTCTTGACGAGTTTTGTTGGAAACTAAATATTAAGTCAAAAGATGACCATGTAAAAATTACGTTGAACATCTTATATGATTTGTGTTAGATGGTCATTTGATGTTAGCTTGGGAAGTTTCTTATTGATCATTCGATCACTTGAAACTAGTGGTATGTGTGAGATTACCATTTTCATCTTCTAAGGATGTTTCAATGATCGAAATGAGAGTTTAGAACAATTACCCATGTCTGGATACAACATGGTGTGCATATCCAGTATGCGAACTGTATTGTGATAATTCAGGTCCTGAACTCTTGTTTGCGTACCTAGTGTGCGAACGGGTTTACCTAAGTTGGATCCGGAACGATTTTTCGCGAACCGGGTTTTCGAACGGCTTGACTAGGCCAAGGTCTGGAGCTGTGTTCGCATACCCAGTTTGGGAACATAGTGGTTAAGTTCTAAAATCGGTTATGTGTGATTCTCATACTCATGAACTAAAACATTTATGATTTAAGGAATGTAAATTAACTTTGCAAAACGTAGATTAATGTTCATGAATTGATTCTTGTATAAGTACTTTCTACGATTACGAATCAATCAGATTTCATTTCAATTTGTTCATGAATATTTCTATTAGATGGTGAAAAATTGAACAACCATATTTGAAACACAATTAGATTCTTTTGATTATCTATCAATGTTCGGTTAGCAGAGGGTTATCGAGGTTACTTAATACCGCCGAGGCCGGATAAGATTGTGGTGGAGAATAGAGTGATGGAGAAAGAGGAGTTTATGGAGCAATGGCGTGTGGCGGTGGAGAGTATTTGTGTAGATTGGCGGCTCATCCGGTGATTAGAAAGAGTGATGAATTGAGGGTGTTTTTGCAAGTTCAAGGGAAGTTGCCGTTGTTGACGAGTACAGATGTGGCTTCGAGGATGTTGGATGGTGCAGTGAATTTGCCTAGACAGTTGTTTGGTGATACTACTCCGGTTGTTACTCTGAATGAAGTTAGTCAACCTGCGAAAGGAGGTAGAGATTTGTTGAGAATGTTTAAAGAATTGAAACAATCGGTTACAAATGATTGGGGAGGTTCAAAACCTCCTGTGGTTGAAGAGGATAAGGAGTTTCTAGAGAAGAAAGAAAAGCTTCGTGATTTCGTGCAGCAACTGAGCAATGTATCTAAGCAGGTAATAAATTCTGTGATGGTAGGATTAAGTGTGGATTTTGTTTTTCAGGCTGATTTATATGTTATTCGAGTTAAATTCTTTCTTTGGTGGTGCAGGCTGAAGGACTTGTGAAAGCTCAGCAAGACATAGGAGAAACAATGAGTGAATTGGGTCTAGCATTCATCAAATTGATGAAATTTGAGAACGAGGGGGCAATGTTCAATAGTCAGAGAACACGAGCGGCGGATATGAAATGTGTTGCAACAGCTGCTGTTAAAGCAAGTAGATATTATCGGGAACTGAATTCACACACTGTCAAACATCTGGTATAGTATTTTTTTTAACGAAATGAAGTTTGAAATGCTCTGTCTAGTTGATTTGCAAGTACGCAGAACTGAATGTGTACCTATAATTGAGAAGAAGGGCTGTGGAATGAGTAGCAGCTTATTTTAGTCCGTCTAGTTTGCCAGGAACGTAAGCATGTGCCTTCAAATTTGAAATCAGAACCTGTTGACCTGTTCACTGTGACTATTTGTGGCAAACTTATCAATTTTTTGATGGACTTGAACATTTAATCACTCTCTAGACTCTAGTCTCTATATTTTGTTAGCTATATAGACTCTTTTTAGTCCCTGATTTGTCATTTTAATACAGGACACCCTACATGAGTATCTTGGAATGATGTTGGCTGTCGACAGTGCATTCTCAGATCGTACAAGTGCTTTATTGACAGTACAGACTGTCATATCGGAACTTTCTTCCTTGCATTTGAGAGCTGAAAAGCTCGAAGCTGCATCATCCAAAATATTTGGTGGTGACAAAACTAGAATCCGCAAAGTAGAGGAGTTGAAGGAAACCATAAGAGTTACTGAAGATGCGAAGATGGTTGCTGTCAGAGAATATGATAGAATCAAGGTATTATCAGTTCAGGTTCTCTAATATTATCTGATGCTGACTTGATTTAATACTCATAGTAGAAGTCATTTTCTCATGGTTCTGTTTAATGTCATTCATTCTTTGATTCTGGTTTCGGTATCAAGAGTAGTTGAACGGGACCATCTAAGTGGAGAGCCCACCATATTCTTGGAATCACTAGTATTCAGTCTAATTCTAGTTTATAGGCTAAGCAATATAATATGAGAACTACCTCCAAGACATTGTACCTGCAGAGGACCCTGTAAACAGACACCCTTAGTTTTTTTGCGACATCGAGGTTGTGCAAATCACTAAAGTGACTTCTCCGTTGTATCCATCGATAATCTCCTGAGAATCTTGGATGTGCAAACCATCACCAAGTGAATGCATGTATCGTAATTATTTGTGGTGACCATTTGAATGAAAACATTAATGTTTACATGAATTGTTTGTTCTTTGTACAGAATGTGTTGCCAGAATATTGTGATTATGTCATTTCAGTTCTAGATATGTGCTGAATATGGAATTTTCTGCCACATTTTTTTCTAAAGTGACTTGATGCTGACTAAAAATGCAGGAAAACAACAGGAGTGAACTAGAGAGGTTGGATAAAGAAAGACACAACGACTTCTTGAGCATGATGAAGGGATTTGTCGTGAATCAGGTAACTTATAAAATCCTTGGGCGTGCTATTCCTTCGTGTATCAATTGTATGTTGAAAGATTGTTTGGTGTATTTTTACAGGTGGGATATGCAGAGAAGATAGCAAAGGTGTGGGAAAAGGTTGCAGAAGAGACCAGTGTTTATGCAAAGGAGAGTAGTTAGCACATGTCACTAACTTTGAAGGTTGAAGGCCCGAAGCTCTTGTGTACCCTCTTCACTGACATTGCATATACACTTGTACGTTTCTTCGGACATGTTGACAATTTCTTCATATCAACGTAAAGAAAAAAGGAAATAGTATCCTGGTCAGTAGTTCAGTTCCACTATGTTTTTGCTTGGTGTCTCTAGATAAACTTGAACCCGTTGTTGGCTTGACTGTAAAAAATAGTCTGTTAAATGGTAAAAAAAAGGTTTATGATTTTACTGCATTGTTCTGGTCTAGTAATTTCTTCGTATCAACGTAAAGAAAAAAAAGGAAATAGTATCCTGGTCTAGTAGTTAAGTTCAGTTCCACTATGTTTTTGCTTGTTGTCTCTAGATAAACTTGATGGTTTGACTGTAAAAAATAATTTGTTAAATGGTAAAAAAAAAGTTTATGATTTTACTGCACTGTTCTGCGATGGTTTTGCACTAGACAAGATATTATAGAGTCTAAGAAAGTTAAGTTTACATTCTGTAAAGCTTCAATGGCTAGAGAATCTTATGATTCAACTTGACTCGTACTGAGTCAAATACGAGTGGATCAGCGATTCAAATATTACTTTTTCTAATTTTGACTGATGCCGCCGCGTACTTTCTGCCTGAACAACAAACATATTCATGGTTTGGACCGGTCTGCTGTACCCGGTTTGTTTAAGATAAGTAACTGTGAAAGCCAGCCGAAGAAAGAGGAACTTAGGGTTTGGGGATCATTTAAGTTGTTTTGCTGGAGGAGATTTGTAGAGGTGAAATACCTGCCGCTTCTTTCAGATGTATGTATAGTGTGCATTATAGTGACTTGGGCCGAAAAATGGATTTTTTGGATAATTGTTAGGGGAAAACCACTTATACTAGAGGGAAAGTTGACTGCGGTCTAGGTTATTTGACCTCGGGTCAACATTGGGTGGATCTAAAATAAGCTTTCCCCTATCAAAAGATACTTTCAAGTTTTACCAGAGATACTTTCCCCTATCTAAAATAAGTTTTACCAGAGAAGTTAATATACCTAACCTAAATCATTAGGAAAACAAAATCAAAATAAAAATCATAATAAATCCATTTCTTTTAATTTTTCACAAATCCGTTATTATTAGAGGGTTCATTTTCTTCTCTTCTTTCCGCTTCATCGTCTCGATTCAAAGAAATTTCCACAAACCCATTACTTGTGATTCGTTTTTGGTTGAAAAAATGAGTAGTAATCATCAAAATGAGTTGAAAATTGAAGTTGCAGAGAGAAGTTCGGCTAGGAATTATGTGAAACAGTTTGTCGAACTTATCTTTAATGGAGTTTTTTTCAAAAAAAAGTTCGGTTACCTCGTAAAAAAAAAACCCAACCGAACTTTTAGTTCGGTTACGTCGCAACTTTTTTTCATTTTTTTTCCCGGCCGAAATTTTAGTTCGGTTACGTTGCAATTTTTTTCTCCTAACCGAACTTTTCTAGAAAGAAAAAACTCCATTAAAGATGAGTTCGGCTACCTGTGTTTTCCGAAACATCATCTGAACTACACTTGCAGATGAGTTCGGCTACCTGTTCTTCAGATGTCGTAACCGAACTTTATTTCCATGGTCGAAATCAGTTTATAAATTTTTCAGTTTTTCGAAAGTTTTGGCCAATTCAAGCAACATAACTAAATCTGAAACCCTCATTTCGAAATCAACCATCTTAAAAAAAAGAAAAGAAAAAAAACCAAAACCCTCTTCTTCTTCTCAAAATTATTCTTCTAAAAACACCCAACTAATTAATCTAACCTCACTAAATACTAATTAATTTGACTTAATTATTTTACTAATCCTTACACTAACTAATCATTACCCTAACTAATTTAACTAAGAAGGGTAACTTTGGTATTAACATAAATACTTAGATAAGGGGTGACCCAAAATTATTCCAAATATCCACCAAAAAAATGAAGAGTAGCTGACGAGGTGTCGAATCTCGCAAAAATAATATTTCTCTACTTTTACACTAGCAAGTAGTATAATGTAAGCAGGATCATCCCAAGGGAGGAATGAAGTCTAAGTTATTATGCAAATACTCTTAGCAAAGATGATTGTGTTGTAGAAAATCTGAAAATTGTAAAATGTATTCAAATATGAGATGAAATGATTAAAGGTTCATTCTAGACCACGAAATTCAAACCAAATTGATATATAGCCAAGTTCGTTGCATTATCATGTTACTAACAACCCTAGAATAATTAGTACGCTCAACTATTCCGTTATTATCTCCTAGCTCACCGGATACGGAAGCGCTCGACTACCGGTTCCTACTTTCCAAGTTTCCTAGAGGTACACTTACTAGGTTTGACTTAAACAAATGCTCTAAGTTATGTGAGATAAGGTTGCTCCTAGTGATGAACTCAAAAGCATGAATCACCTACTAGTGTTGATTTTCACATATGGATACTTAACAAAGTCCCATCATCAGTACCCACATATTGCTACTTGTGTTTATCTTCTCTAGACAATTACGGGTCGAAGAAAATATAAACTAGCAAATAGATTAAGAATTAATGATTCAATTTCGAACTTAAACCCTTAACAAATAATCCATAGACAATATTAGAATAGTAGAAAATCAATCAATAACATAAATGAATGCAAGATAACAAGTTATTTCATATCAATTGAAGATTCATATTTCGGCCTTCGAAATCGCCCTTAATCAAAGAGAGTTTTAGTTACTCATAATAATGGAGTTCATCATCAAATATATTAAATGAAATAATGAAGATGAAAATAAAAGAATAGCAAACCCTAGTTCCAGCCCTTTGCAAAACTCCCCGTAGAATAGAAAATACGTGATTAAAGTTGTAGAAAACTTTCCCTTTTGTAGCCTTTCTTTCTCCAAACTAGGTCATAACTCAAAAGTCCAAGTCCAATATATCCACTAAGCCCATAACTCATGTGTGAGAGTAGCCCATTAGAAAACTTGCCCGATTAATAGTCGTCGGAAAACTGGGCCATCTGACGGAATTTTGCCGTCGGCGCCGGAATACCGCTGGAAAAGTCACCGGTCAAAGCAATCAACTCAGTTGACTCACTGAGTCACGTGTTGAATCATCTAGCTAACTCATCTGCAAAATCAACTCCAACTGCTTCCCTGCAAAATTAATACATTGCATCACCTGTGCATATACTACCACAATTATCAACACAAAGACATGACTACATTACGACTTCATGACAAAGAAAGCTGCGTTCAGTTCAACTTCTACCCCTTCTTAGCTGTCTTCGTGCCATGAAACACAACTAAATATGATTAATTAATTCCCATATCTTCTTTCCTATGGTTATCAATAATCATCCATTATCTACTGCAAAATACCCTGCTTGCACAGCCGTCGACCATGGCTACAACAAACAAGAAAATGGTGCAGTCACAGCTGTACCGGTGACATTGTTTTCTGTCAAAAGACTCAACCCAAACTTTCTTTTTCTGTTGGTGTTGAAACATCACCTAGGCAGTGCGAAATACTCCTCATATGCAGCATCACAAACCTCCAACTGAACTGTGGCCTAACAGCTCCAGTTTTTCTCAAACTCCACTCTAACCCCTTCCTTGGAGTAACTTTACTGCCATATATCCAGACTCAACATCTGTGCTATAATCCTCCTTTCTCTGCCTTGAAATCTTCAACCTCATAGACCCATAACAGCATATCCACAGTAATGCCTCGAGCTCCACTTGCTCCCATACCTTCACAGTTCCTGCTAACTCAGCTGACTCCATTGCTGTCAGCAACCACTAGCAAAACCATCTCCATATGTCCAGTTGTACTATCTCTATCTGCATTCCCCAACTCCCATCCATCTCGTGTAACAACAACAACTTCTCTTATTCGTTCAATGGATGTCAACAGCAGCGGAAAACACCCTGCAAATCAGCATGTACACTCCTTCAATATACCACCATGAGAAACATTATCACAACCCATTTAGCAGAAACCCTGACTGATCTTAAATGTTTACCTCCCTGTAATGTTCATTCCAGCTCCAATATCAATTTCAGTCACTAACTCTCAGCTAGTCCACCTGCAACATCTAGCAACTTCGTGCCTAAGACTCACCAAAATCACCAACACTTTACAGCTCCCATTGCTTATGTCTTTCACCCTCATCTAACCTTCTCAGCTGCTATAGATCCATTTGCAGCTGCAACTTCAATTCTGCAGCTCCCATTCAACCCTTCACAGCTTCCAGATACTCGAGCACAGCCCAGCACCAGCTCAAGGACATTTCAGGCCTTTTATCGAACATCTTATGTGTGTATTGCAGGCTGGTGAAGGCTATGTGCTTGTTGTTTATCAAAGGTTGCACAAACTCCATCCCTGCAAGTTTCTTCAGTTGTAAGACAAACCCATAAATCCAATTCATTCACAGGCATTAAATAACACATTACTTTCATACACTAAACACACAGAACAATGGAAGTCCTTGGTCACCATGTTTCAAACCAAATCCAAAAATTCTTTCCATAAACTTCTCTTAGTTGCCAGTTACAACTCCAGTGAGAATCCAATGCTAGGGAATCACTTTAATCTCTTTACTCTGCCGAGGTCAATGGCAATGGCGTGAGATTCTTTATAATGTCGGCGTCGAACTCTGTCAACAAATTCGTGTAGCTGATCCGTTCCTTGCTTTACTCAAAATCTTCTCCGAACCCTTGGTAGTCAGCTGTGAGCCTAGTCTTTCCGGTGTTGGTTTCAGTAGAACTATTGACCCTTGATGAAATATGCCAGTTATACGGCTATGTAGATGGTTACAACAACAAAACCATATCTTCCTCTTTGTTTGTTTACTGGTGACTGAAATAAATGAAGACTTTGGTTTGAGACCTAATTTTCCCATCTTGAGTGCACATGTGTGCTGCCCTTGAGATGAACTTCACTAAAAAATATAGTGGGCTTCGAACACTCTTTTGTTTCAGCAGGTTTCCAGGCTTGCGAATGCTGAACTGTTAAGCCCACGTCAAAAACTTCATACATTCAACAGCCATGGTTCATATTGCCAGTACACAAGCTTCATTTCAATTCCATGCCCCTATATTTTCCTGACCACAATAAAGAGAATTAAATTCTCTTTTAGCTCCAGCGTCGCCGACAATATCCTTGGCCCCCAATGAGCTTTATCCGCGTGCACTGATGCAATCCACTTTGGCGCTTTTTCTTCCCTTGAATTCTTCCACCGACAACAGTCATCTCTTAGTTCTCATATTCACTTCTTATCTTCAATGAGAGTCATCACTAAAGTTGACGTGCTTTTCAGACAAAAAAGTTGCATCACTAAAGCCGACATACTTTTCAGACACATATGAAGAAATAAAAGTAAATTGTGAGAAATAATCTGCTTCCAAAAGCATTTGCACATGAAATGAGACTTTTTCCCTGTTTCTTCTTCTTTGGCTCCAAGTGACTTCAAAGTACCTAAATATTCAAAAGCAAAACATAAGATACATAATTTACAAGAAAACTAGCAGAGAAAGCATAAACAATAGATAAATATATAGGTGTTTTAGACACCTATCAAATTCCCCCACACTTAGAATTTGCTAGTCCTCGAGCAAATCAAACAAAATAATTCTAAAAGATACATACAACTCCGTCTCGTCGAGGCTACGATTACTCTAAGCATGAATAACAGGCCTTTGAACCCCTAGGTGCCCCTAGTGGATGAGTTTTAGTCTCATGAAGGTTTACAAGAGGTATGCCTACAAAACTTATATTTCCAACTCCATCTCTTTGTGACAAATCAATGAACAAATCCAAAATGACTACAGGAGGAGATACCTTGTGCAAATTCAGTTCATATATAAGTGCATAAAGTTTTCTTAGAAAGTCGAACAAACCACAATATTCGGAATCTGACTAACCACAATAACAATGAAAAGATTAAGAAGATGGATAAAGAGTAGATGTTGGCGAATGTTCACAAGTGATCGATGTATCCCATATCTGTCTGAAGGTCACTGCCAAGATGAACCTATCCTATTGGATTGAGCTACTGGTCAATTCTAGTGTTAACACACTGGCATATACAAGGGAACCAGTGGTCAACAAACTTATTTCTACATCAACTCACTGGCATATACAAGGGAACCAGGAGTGACTTTATTCAACCCAATAATAATATTTTTGTTTTGTTTTCTTTTCTTTTTCACCTTTTTTTTTTTGTTAGACGGCATGATTAAATCTTTTGGATTTAAGCGCATGCTTCTTTTCAGCAAGTACGTGATAGTTTCCTTGGATCCTGCATTCCACGCTTGTTTAGGCGACGGAGACAGGGACTACGTTTCACACATACTGCTATTCCCAAGTGTCATTTTTATTCCGTTTGGTCTAATTGGTCGGTCTTTTTTTTTTTTTTTTTTTTCTTAGCAACTCAATCACTCTATTTCATCCTAGCAGTAATAACAACTCGATTTTTAGTGACCCACCAAAGAACTTAGAGAACAATAGATAAATATGGAAAAATAAAAATAGAATGTGATATGGTGATATTCCGAGATATGATAACAACTAACATATAATTTATAATTTCTGAGCTATGTTCGTCTTTGTTAATTAATGTGTTCCTCAACTCCTGCAATCACAATGATTCCATCCACTAATAGTGTCATCCTAAAGGCACAAATTTCTAGATTTCGGAGTTCAAAAAGCACAATTTTTTCTTTGTTTTTCTATTTTGTTTTTCTGATTTTTTTTTCTAAAGGCACATAAAACAAACTATACAAACATATAAATGCTCCCCCATACTTAAACTTTACATTGTCCTCAATTTAAAATTTAGTCATTCAAAGTAAAGTTCAAGGTGGGAAATTCCGCAAATGATATGCAAAAACAAAGATAAAATGCTGAAAAATAAAAAGATAAAGGATAAAGATACAAAACCGGTGGGTTGCCTCCCACTTAGCGCTTGGTTTAACGTTGTCATCCCGACGTTCAGCTCCAATTACTCCTCTAGAGGGAGTGGATCACTCAATGTGATCATATCCTGATTCTCCGTCACAAACTGCTCATAGTATGGTTTCAAGCGATGGCCGTTAACCTTGGAAATCAGCCATGTTTTGGGACTAGTAATCTCAACTGCACCATGCGCAAACACATTAGTAACAACAAATGGTTCAACCCATCTGGACCTAAGTTTACCCGGAAACAATTTAAGACGAGTATGGAATAAAAGTACTTTCTTCCCTACTTCAAAACTATTTCGGGAAATCATCTTATCATGGAAAGCTTTGGTCTTTTCTTTATAAATGCGTGAACTTTCATATGCATCATTTCGTATCTCTTCTAACTCATTGAGCTGAAGTTTCCTATGTTCACTAGTTGCATCTAATTCCATATTACATACCTTGATAGCCCAATAAGCTTTGTGTTCAAGTTCGACGGGAAGATGGCAAGGTTTTCCATAGATAAGCCTAAAAGGAGACATACCGATGGGTGTCTTATAAGCTGTCCTATACGCCCACAAATCGTCATTGAGTCTATAACTTCAATCCTTCCTTGTAACGTTCACCGTCTTCTCTAAGATGGTCTTAATCTCCCGGTTGGAAATTTCAGCTTGTCCACTCGTTTGTGGATGATACGGTGTGCCAACTTTATGAGAAATGTTGTACTTCTTTAGAAGAGCGTGAAAGGATCTATTGAAGTGCGAGCCTCCATCACTAATCACCACTCGAGGTGTTCCAAACCTATAAAAGATATGTTCCTTCACAAACTCACAAACAACATGAGAATCATTGGTGGGAGTGGCTTTAGCTTCCACCCACTTAGAAACATAATCTACAGCAAGAAGTATAAAATATTTCCCATTGGAATTCACAAAAGGCCCCATAAAGTCTATACCCCAAACATCAAAAATCTCAACAGCGAGAATTGGTGTTTGCGGCATTTGGTTTCTAGCACCAAGGTTGCCTGTCCTTTGACACCTATCACAAGCTTTGCAAACCAAATATGCATCCTTAAACAATGTAGGCCAATAAAAACCACTTTCGAGAACCTTGAGGGCTGTCCTCTTGGCTCCAAAATGGGCACCACAAGCATATGAGTGACAAAAATTCAGAATTGATTGGAACTCGGATTCAAGTACGCACCTGCGGATCATTTGATCGGAGCAATTCTTCCATAAATAAGGTTCATCCCATATATATTGCTTGGAAATCTTCTTGAGCTTGTGTTTTTGGAATGTATACATGGAACTAGGTACTTGTCCCGTTACCAAAAAGTTGACAATATCAGCGTACCATGGAGTTGTGCCACCAACCGCAAAGAGTTGCTTATCCGGGAAGCTATCATGCAAAGGAATCGCTTCTTCGGACACAACCAATCTGCTTAGATGATCCGCTACGGTATTCTCGCTGCCTTTCTTGTCCTTGATTTGCATGTTGAATTCTTGAAGAAGGAGTATCCACCTTATGAGCCTTGGCTTAGCATCCTTCTTTGTTAGAAAGTATCGAAGTGCAGCATGGTTGGAGAAAAAAACCACCTTTGTACCCACTAAATAAGATCGAAACTTCTCAAGTGCAAACACTATAGCCAAAAGCTCCTTTTCGGTTGTGGAGTAGTTGATTTGTGCTCCGTTGAGAGTTCGAGAAGCATAATAAATGGCATATGGAACTTTACCATCTCGCTGTCCCACTACGGCTCCAACGGCATAATCACTTGCATCGCACATCAACTCAAATGGCTTGCTCCAGTCGGGTGGTTTGATAATTGGTGCGGTAGTCAACAACTCTTTCAAGGTGTCAAAAGCTTCATTGCACTCCTTTTCACAATCAAAGGCCACATCTTTTTGCAAAAGTCTACACAAGGGCATTGCAATCTTGGAGAAATCCTTGATGAATCTCCTATAAAATCCTGCATGACCAAGAAAAGAGCGAACCACCCTCACATTTGTGGGGTATTGTAAGTTCCGAATCAAATCTATCTTAGCCTTGTCAACCTCTAACCCCTTAGAGGATACGACATGGCCTAACACAATCCCATGAGTGACATTAAATGACATTTTTCCCAATTAAGCACAAGATTAGTTTCTACGCATCGTTTAAGAATAAGTGCAAGGTTATCTAAACATTTGTCAAAAGAATCACCATACACGCTAAAATCATCCATAAACACTTCTATGATGCTTTCCACATAATCTGAAAAAATGCTTACCATACAACGTTCAAAAGTGGCTGGAGCATTGCACAAGCTAAATGGCATACGTCTATACGCAAAAGTGCCAAAAGGACAAGTAAACGTCGTCTTTTCTTGATCTTCCGGAGCTATTACAAGCTGGTTATAACCTGAAAAACCATCAAGGAAGAAATAGTAAGCACGTCTAGCCAACCTTTCAAGCATTTGATCAATGAATGGTAAAGGGAAATAGTCCTTTAGGGTGGTAGAGTTGAGCTTTCGGTAGTCAATGAAAACTCTCCAACCGGTCTGGATTCTAGTTGGAACCAAGTCATTGTCTTCATTTTTCACCACTGTGATTCTGGACTTCTTTGGAACGACTTGAATCGGGCTCACCCATTTTCTATCGGATATGGGATAGATAATCCCAGCATCTAACAACTTCAGTATTTCTTTCTTGACTACTTCCATCATTGGAGGGTTCAAGCGACGTTGAGCTTCTCTTGTTGGTTTTGCCCCCTCCTCAAGAAGTATTCGGTGCATACATGTTGAAGGACTGATTCCTTTGATATCGGAAATGGTCCACCCAATGGCAGACTTATGCTCTCTTAGCACTCGAATAAGCTTCTCCTCTTGCACCTCGGTGAGGTTGTTGGCAATGATCACCAGTAAATCTTCATTGTCACCTAAATATACGTATTTAAGGTGATCCGGAAGAGGTTTCAACTCAAGAGTAGGTGCCTGCACAATCGAGGGTAAAAGTTTCTCATTAGTAAGCGGCAAAGAAACATAAGACGCATTATACTTTGGTGGAACTTCTTGTAATGAGTTAAGAGATAAAACAACCTCTTTAAGCTCATCACAAATAGACAATTCACTTTCAATGTCTTTGTATTTCCCATAACCTAAACCTTCGACTATGGTGTTTTCTAAAGCATCATCACTATTCAATTCAAACATATTTTGAGCTAGAGAATCAATAATATCAATAGAAAAACATGAATTCACGTCACTAGGATATCTCATAGCCTCAAAGATATTGAAACTTATGATCTCATCATCAAATTCCATGGTTAAAGCTCCTTTGAAAACATCTATCTTGGTTTTTGCGGTTCTCATGAATGGTCTACCCAACAGCAAGGGGGTAGTCGATGGTGAATCCTCATCCATCATGTCAAGAACATAGAAATCAGCCGGAAATATGAGTTGATTAACCTGCACCAAAACATCTTCAATAACCCCTTTCGGGTAAGAATTAGACCTATCAGCAAGTTGTATAACAATACCGGTATCTTTAATAGGTCCAAGTTTCAATGATTCATAAACGGAGGCAGGCATAACATTAATGGATACTCCTAGATCTAGCATAGCACGCTCAAACCTGACTTTACCAATAGTACATGGTATAGTGAAACTACCGGGATCTTTCAACTTAGGTGGGAGTTTCTTTTGAAGATATGCCGAAGCATTTTTCCCCCATACTCATCACTTCATTACCGGTCAATTTTTGCTTGTTAGTGCACAATTCCTTCAAGAACTTTTCCCAGCACGGAACTTGCCTTATCGCCTCGATGAGTGGAATGTTCACTTCAATCTTCTTAAAGATTTCCAAAAGTTCTTGGTACAATGTCTCCTTGTTCGACTTTGCAAACCTGCTAGGAAAAGGAGGAGTAGTAACATGAGTAGAAACACGAGTTTTAGAGTTAGAATTTGTTACCGGGTCAACCTTTTTTAGGGGCTGTTTCACCCTCTTCTCTCTCCAAATCGGGTTCATTGGACACCGGTGATGTTTTCGGTTTCTCTACTTGCTTCCCACTGCGTAACTCAATAGCATTGGCATTCTCCTTGTGATTTACTATTTGAGAAGGAAGTTTTCCCTCTGCTTGTGCTTCCAATTTGCTCACTGCAGTAGCTAATTGACCCATTTGAGTTCGGATGTCTTTCATATCCATCTCTGACTTTTGCTTATCTTGCACCATTGTGTTGAGAATGAGATTCAACTTATCATCTATACTCGTGCCTTGAGTCTCTTGACGTGGCTTTTGCAAGAAATGGTACCCACCTTGTTGATTAAAAGTAGGATTGGGAGTTGCATCTTTCTTGTTGGAGTAGCTGAAATTGGGATGATCTCGCCAACCCGGATTGTATGTGATAGAATATGGATCATACCTCGACCTTGGATGATTTTGGTACATGAAATTTGCTTGCTCAACATCTTCAGTATATGATGATGATGGTATGACATCCGCAGCGATTTGATGCATCATCCTCTCCATGTTGCCCATCCTCTGTTCCAAGTTTGAAGAATTTCCAACTTCATTCACCTTCCTTACCGCTGATTCATCTCTAGTGAAGAATTGTTGTGTATTTGCAGCCATGTTCTCTAACAAGCTTGTAGCTTCCGCAATGGTCTTGTTGGTAAGTGCACCACCACTTGCGGCATCAATCAAATGTATCTCAGTAGAAAGCAACCCTTCATAGAAATATTGAATCACAAGTTGATCGCTGATTTGGTGGTGTGGACAGCTAGCTAAGAAGCTTCTTGTAGCGCTCCCAATACTCATGAAGAGTCTCTCCCGATATTTGCCTAATACCACAAATCTCTTTGCGAATCACATCTGCTTTTGATGCTGGAAAATACTTCTCGAGGAACAATTTCTTCATTCCATTCCATGTGGTTATGCTTCCAGCGGGTAAGCAAAAGAACCACTCTCCGCAGAATATAAAAGGGAAAAAGGAAATGTTGTCATCATTGCCATATCCGCATCTCAGTTGCTTGCTTCATACTAGTTACAACAGGATGAAATTGTTGTAAGTGATGATTAGGATCTTCTCACGCTAAACCTCTGAATTTGGGCAGCAAGTTGATCAATTGTGGCTTCAACTCAATGTTTCCATTCAACTGAATACATAAGGGCTGTTGATCTAGGTTTGGAGAAGTGAGCTCCTTGAGTGTTCTTGGAGCAGGCGGTCGAACTTCCATTATGTTATCTTCCTCTACGTCCGAGTCCGAGAATTCACTTGGTGTAGAACTAGGTGGAAGTGCAAGTGTTGTTCATCGCTTCGAATGAAATCTTCCAGTAAAATGCCCGAACGAAGACGTATACCAATAGGACTTGGTCTGCCTTCTCCGCGCATTCACCAAAGAAATCGCACCTGAAAATCAGATTCTTAAAGATTGAATAAGTAAACTGAAATTGTAACCAAAAGAAAAAATAAAAACTAAGAATAAACAATAACAACTAAACTCGCCAGTTGCCTCCAAGAACGGCGCCAATTTTGACGAGGTGTCGAATCTCGCAAAAATAATATTTCTCTACTTTTACACTAGAAAGTAGTATAATGTAAGCAGGATCTTCCCAAGGGAGGAATGAAGTCTAAGTTATTATGCAAATACTCTTAGCAAAGATGATTGTGTTGTAGAAAATCTTAAAATTGTAAAATGTATTCAAATATGAGATGAAATGATTAAAGGTTCATTCTAGACCACGAAATTCAAACCAAATTGATATATAGCCAAGTTCGTTGCATTATCATGTTACTAACAACCCTAGAATAATTAGTACGCTCAACTATTCCGTTATTATCTCCTAGCTCACCGGATACGGAAGCGCTCGACTACCGGTTCCTACTTGCCAAGTTTCCTAGAGGTACGCTTACTAGGTTTGACTTAAACAAATGCTCTAAGTTCTGTGAGATAAGGTTGCTCCTAGTGATGAACTCAAAAGCATGAATCACCTACTAGTGTTGATTTCTACATATGGATACTTAACAAAGTCCCATCATCAGTACCCACATATTGCTACTTGTGTTTATCTTCTCTAGACAATTACGGGTCGAAGAAAATCTAAACTAGCAAATAGATTAAGAATTAATGATTCAATTTCGAACTTAAACCCTTAACAAATAATCCATAGACAATATTAGAATAGTAGAAAATCAATCAATAACATAAATGAATGCAAGAGAACAAGTTATTTCATATCAATTGAAGATTCATATTTCGGGCTTCGAAATCGCCCTTAATCAAAGAGAGTTTTAGTTACTCATAATAATGGAGTTCATCATCAAATATATTAAATGAAATAATGAAGATGAAAATAAAAGAATAGCAAACCCTAGTTCCAGCTCTCTGCAAAACTCCCAGTAGAATAGAAAATACGTGATTAAAGTTGTAGAAAACTTTCGCTTTTGTAGCCTTTCTTTCTCCAAACTAGGTCATAACTCAAAAGTCCAAGTCCAATATATCCACTAAGCCCATAACTCATGTGTGAGAGTAGCCCATTAGAAAACTTGCCCGATTAATAGTCGCCGGAAAACTGGGCCATCTGCAGGAATTTTTCCGTTGGCGCCGGAATTCCGCCGGAAAAGTCACCGGTCGCCGGTCAAAGCAATCAACTCAGTTGACTCACTGAGTCAGGTGTTGAATCATCTAGCTAACTCATCTGCAAAATCAACTCCAACTGCTTCCCTGCAAAATTAATACATTGCATCACCTGTGCATATACTACCACAATTATCAACACAGCACAGCTACATTACAGCTTCATGACAGCAACAGCTGCGTTCAGTTCAACTTCTACCCCTTCTTAGCTGTCTTCATGGCATGAAACACAACTAAATCTGATCAATTAATTCCCATATCTTCTTTCCTGTGGTTATCAATAATCATCCATTATATACTGCAAAATACCCTGCTTGCACAGCCGTCGACCATGGCTACAACAAACAAGAAAATGGTGCAGTCACAGTTGTACCGGTGACATTTTTTTCTGTCAAAAGACTCAACCCAAACTTTCTTTTTCTGTTGGTGTTGAAACATCACCTAGGCAGTGCGAAATACTCCTCATATGCAGCATCACAAACCTCCAACTGAACTGTGTCCTAACAGCTCCAGTTTTTCTCAAACTCCACTCTGACCCCTTCCTTGGAGTAACTGCCATATATCCAGACTCAACATCTGTTCTATAATCCTCCTTTCTCTGCCTTGAAATCTTCAACCTCATAGAACCATAATAGCATATCCACAGTAATGCCTCGAGCTCCACTTGCTCCCATAACTTCACAGTTCCTGCTAACTCAGCTGACTCCATTGCTATTAGCAACCACTAGCAAAACCATCTCCATCTGTCCAGTTGTACTATCTCTATCTGCATTCCCCAACTCCCATCCATCTCGTGTAACAACAACAGCTTCTCTTATTCGTTCAATGGCTGTCAACAGAAGCGGAAAACACCCTGCAAATCAGCATGTACACTCCTTCAATATACCACCATGAGCAACATTATCACAACCCATTTAGCAGAAACCCTGAATGAGATTCAATGTTTCCCTCCATGTAATGTTCATTCCAGCTCCAATATCAATTGCAATCACTAACTCTCAGCTAGTCCACCTGCAACATCTAGCAACTTCGAGCCTAAGACTCACCAAAACCACCAACACTTTACAGCTCCCATTGCTTATGTCTTTGACCCTTATCTAACCTTCTCAGCTGCTATAGCTCCATTTGAAGCTGCAAATTCAATTCTGCAGCTCCCATTCAACCCTTCACAGCTTCTAGATACTCGAGCACAGCCCAGCACCATCTCAAGGCCATTTCAGGCCTTTTATCAAACATCTTATGTGTGTATTGCAGGCTGGTGAAGGCTATGTGCTTGCTGTTTATCAAAGGTTGCACAAACTCCATCCCTGCAAGTTTCTTCAGTTGTAAGACAAACCCATAAATCCAATTCATTCACAGGCATTAAATCACACATTACTTTCATACACTAAACACACAGAACAATGGCAGTCCTTGGTCACCATGTTTCAAACCAAATCCCAAAATTCTGTCCATAAACTTCTCTCAGTTGCCAGTTACAACTCCAGTGAGAATCCAATGCTAGGGAATCACTTTAATCTCTTTAATCTTCCGAGGTCAATGGAAACGGCGTGAGATTCTTTATGATGTCGGCGTCGAACTCTGTCAACAAATTCGTGTAGCTGATCCGTTCCTTGCTGTACTCAAAATCTTCTCCGAACCCTTGGTAGTCATCTGTGAGACTAATCTTGCCAGTGTTGGTTTCATTAGAACTGTGGACCCTTGATGAAATCTGCCAGTTATACGGCTATGTAGACGGTTACAGCAACAAAACCAAATCTTCCTCTTTTTTTGTTTACTGGTGACTGAAATAAATGAAGACTTTGGTTTGAGACCTAATTTTCCCATCTTGAGTGCACATGTGTGCTGCCCTTGAGATGAACTTCACTAAAAAATATAGTGGGATTCGAACACTATTTTGTTTCAGCAGGTTTCCAGGCTTGCGACTGCTGAACTGTTAAGCCCACGTCAAAAACTTCATACATTCAACAGCCATGGTTCATATTGCCAGTACACAAGCTTCATTTCAAGTCCATGCCCCTGTATTTTCCTGACCATAATAAAGAGAATTAAATTCTCTTTTAGCTCCAGAGTCGCCGACAATATCCTTGGCCCCCAACGAGCTTTATCCGCGTGCACTGATGCAATCCACTTTGGCGCTTTTTCTTCCCTTGAATTCTTCCACCGACAGCAGTCGTCTCTTAGTTCTCATATTCACTTCTTCTCTTCAATGAGAGTCATCACTAAAGTTGACATGCTTTTCAGACAAAAAAGTTGCATCACTAAAGCCGACATACATTTCAGACACAGATGAAGAAATAAAAGTAAATTGTGAGAAATAATCTGCTTCCAAAAGCATTTGCACATGAAATGAGACTTTTGCCCTGTTTCTTCTTCTTTGGTTCCAAGTGACTTCAAAGTACCTAAATATTCAAAAGCAAAACATAAGATACATAATTTACAAGAAAACTAGCAGAGAAAGTATAAACAATAGATAAATATATAGGTGTTTTAGACACCTATCAAGTAGCCCCCTCCATTTTTGAGTAGTTCCCAAAAATTGTTCAA
>JAJJWX010004317.1:0-183794 GCA_023529315.1 Papaver bracteatum
GATATTCGGGTTGGACCCGAATATAGTCGCCCATATTGTATGTGGCAAGCCGGTAGGGTTCCATATTCCTTAGGGTTTGGAACCTATATAAACATCTCTAGATTATGTGTAAAGGTTTACGTGATTCCACCAATATCACACATAAGTTTACCATAAGAAAAGTGGTAACTCTAACCCTAAAAAAGAGAGTTGCCATTAGGAGAAAAAGGTTTTAAGTTATTAGCATGTGAATCAAGTTTGTGATCATCTTAGAAGATTGTAGTACCTGCTGATCGTCGTGTTGAAACGTTGTTGTTGTTGCTGCTGTTTGTTCTTGCTAATCGGAGCTCAAGTTCAAGGTACGAACCGATACCCGCTTCCGTTTAATCGTATAATCTCTGATATTGGTATCGTGAGCTATTGGTTTGCTGCGTTTTCGTGCTTGGTATAACTTGCTTTGATTGCTTGAAAGTTGCTGATAACATGAAAGTATCATGATTAGGGTTCTTGTTGTTTTTTTTGGGTTAAAAACCATTAATGGATGTATAAATATTTCGGATCTTGATAAGGGTGTTTTGGTTTGAAATATTTAGTTGGGTATGTTCATTATTGATTAAAATGATCTCCTGGAAAGTTTTTGTATCGTTTGAAAGATATTGCAAAAACCCTAGTTTTATATCATGTTTGTGAGTAGTGGTTTGATGATTTTTTTGATCTATATATGTCGATCCATGTTAATTATAATTAATATAGATAGAGAGTGCTCTCTGAGAGCTTTCTTTTGACATATTATTTGCTTGAATCGGAGCTCGTATGAGTGAGATATTGTCTCTCAAAGTTAGTCATACGCGTCTGTACGCTGCTGAAATTGGGAGAAGACGATGAACACTAACCGAGTCAAATCGGCGAGTCAATACTATTCAAAATCGACGAGTCAACTCGGTCCAGCTTGGTGGCTCAGCTCGCGGCCCAATCCAGAAGGCGGGTCAGCCCGTAGTCCAGCTCGATGGATCAGATCGGGGTCCAGCCCAGCCCTACGGGTCAGCTCGCGGTCCAGACCGACGGTTCAGTTCAGGTTCGGTTCTCTGTCTTGACCATCGATTTGGTTCGGTTCGCGGTTCATACCGGGTTATTTGTTTTTTCATCTTTTCTCTATCTTGTGGTTGTCGGATCAACTCCAATTTTGGTACCCTAGGTTTTTCGACGCTCCGAATTCAATAAAACTATTTTCAGAACCTAATTAGATTCACATGATAGATTTTATTTGAAATTATATGGTTAATCGCTTTATCCATGATAACATGTGAATGGTTTATGTCGTGATTGTCTAATTTCTTTAATATACAACATGTATGGTGATGGATTGAATTCATATCTTACTGAATTGTATGTCTAGATAACATGTTGATTTCTTAGATAATCATCTTGGTTTGATAACATGTTTGATTGAATTATTATTTTGATTGAATAATATGTTAAAACAATTGAGTGGGAGGTTGTTTGGTTGAGTTTGTTTAATTCTCAAAAACCAATAACTTACGCATATATTAAATAGATGTAGAAAATATTACTTGTGGCGCAAGAGATGATTAGGAGTTTAACGATTTTTCGATCTTGCGACTTGTAATGTTGTTTTGCTATTTATTTAGATTAATGCTCCAAAGTTATTCTTTTTTAATATGTGTATAGTGCCATAAGTTTAATATCCTTTTATTTTTCGCATTTTATGTTAGACTAAATGGCTTACTAGAACATCATTGCTGATTTGAACAAGGGTGAAAAACTTGATGGCGACAACTATAATATCTGGCACAGAAAGATCGTTTTTCTCTTGAATGATGATAGGCTGCAGGAAATAACTGAGCATGTGATGCCTCATCCTGAGGAGGGTACGACGGTTCAATACCGTCGCAACCTCGAGGCTTACTAGGAATGGATTAAGAAGGATCGTAGTGCTCGTCATATTATCATGAGCTCAATGCACAATGATCTCATTGGAGAATTTTGGAACCACAAGTCTGCTTCAACTATGAAGTTTGACACTTGTCAAAAGAAGCCAAATGTTATAATGAAGCAACATTTGAGGACAATATCGTCAATGATACGCGAACTTGAGGTTGCATGTCATCACTTGACAGATGAACAACAGGTACAAGCTGTTATTCGTTCGTTACCTAACTCTTGGGAGCATATGAAGCAAAACATGACACATAATGATAATGTCCGCACTTTTGAGGATATTTCTCGTCGTGTGGAACTAGAAGTCGAGCGCTTGGAAGCTGCGAAGACTGACAGTTCTGTTTTCGCTGCTGAATCTGTTTCGCATAAGACCAATGGGCTTAAGCGCAAGAGGGGTAAGGGTTCTTCTGTTAAGAATCCTCGTGATGGATCTGGGTCATCCACTACCAACGCTCCTAAGCGTAAAAGAGGCAAGCGTTTTGGTAAAAAAGACAAAGAAAAGATAAAATGCTTTAACTGTGATAAGAAAGAACACTTTTCTCGTGAATGCACTGAGCCAAAGAAGGTAATCTCTGAACCTATTCCTTTCTCTGAATGTTTTGTTTCTAATCAAGAATTAGTTACTCATTCTCCTCATTTGTGGGTTGTAGATTCGGGATTAACCGACCATGTAGCGAGGGACCGAGATGGGTTCCTAGATTATCGTCAAGTTCTTGATGGGAGCATGAGAGTTTATATGGGGAACACAAATAGCATAGAAGTACTTGGCATCGGTACCTACATGCTAAATCTGCGACAAGGGCGCACGTTAATCCTCCATGATGTAATTTATGCTCCAGATATTCGACGAAATTTAGTTTCAGTTAATAGTATGTTGCGCCTAGGCTTTAGTTTTATTTATGAGGGTAATTTTGTTAAGATTTGCTTAGCAACTGAGTTTTATGGTTTTGGTTTTATGTCGGATGGTTTTATGGTTTTGGATATTGACAATTCTAGTTCTAACGATACTAATAAATCTATTTCATTAGTTGCGTCTTCCTCAAATGTTAAAAATGATTCTGTGATTTGGCATGATAGATTAGGTATATAGGGAAAGAAAGGATGACTAGGATAGCTAAAGAAGGTCTTTTAGGCCAAATCGCTAAAGTCTCCTTGCCTACCTATGAACATCGTTTGGGACATCCAAAAGGGCCTCTAAGCCTTTGCAATTAATTCATTTTGATATATGTGGCCCAATGAACTTTAAGGCAAGATATGGAGCCTCTTATTTCATCACTTTCATAGATGACTTTACCCGATATGGTCATATTTACTTGATATCCCATAAGTCAGAAGCATTGGACTGTTTTAGACGCTATGTATGCAAAGTGGAAAATTAACTAAATAAGAGCATTAAGGATCTCAGAACTGACCGTGGACGCGAGTATCTATCTGACCTATTCAAAGGGTATTGTGAGGAAAAAGGAATCCTGAGACAATTGACTATTCCTGGTATTCCGCAACAAAATGGTGTAACAGAGAGAAGGAATCGTACTTTGTTAGACATGGTTAGGTCAATGATGGCGCAAGATCATATTCCTATTTCTTTTTGGGTAGATGTGTTACTGACTTCTGCCTATGTCCTTAATCGTGTACCTTCGAAGTCAGTTCCTTCCACCCCATATGAATTATGGACCGACAGAAAACCTGAATTGGGTAATTTGCATTCATGGGGTTCAGCTGCTTATGTACACAAAAGTTCTCATCGGTATGGTAAGATGGGCCCTCGAGCGAAAAAGTGTATCTTTATTAGATATTTTGATCACTCAAAAGGCCATGAGTTCATTGGTGAGCATCCTGATGGAAGTGTCACTGAGATTGAGTCACGTGATGTAGATTTCCTAGAACAGGATTTTCCTAGAAGGACCGAGGTATGGGGAGATCTTAGCCTCTTTGAGGTGGAAGAGTCAATGGAACACACACCAATTCGTCTAGTTGATAATAACGAAGAAATTTCTCGTTCTCCTATGGAAAGTGGGAGTGTTTCACCTGATAATGGATTGGCTCCATCAAATCAGGATCCCCAATTTCGGAGAAGTGAACGTGGAAAAGTCCCTCGTCGTCGTTTTCAGATTGAGGGGGAAAGTTTCATGGTTTGTTCACATGATGACGCAGAGCCTAAGAATTTCAAAGAGGTTATGTAATCTATTAAAAGGTGTAAATGGATTATTGCACATGAAGAAGAGATAGAATCAATGAGGATAAATAGTGTGTGGCAATACGTTGACCTTGGAAGGGCGCAAGGCTATTGGAAACAAATGGGTTTTCAAAGTCAAACGCAATGCGGATGGTTTAGATAAAAGATATAGGGCTCTCCTTGTGGCAAAAGTTACACCCAATAGGAGGGTGTTGAGTACGAGGAAACTTTCTCTGCTGTGGTGAGAATTTCCTCGATACGCCTTATGCTAGCTATTGTCGCACATATGGATTTGGAAATTCATCAAATGGATGTTAAAACTGCATTTCTCAATGGAGAACTAGATGAGGAAATTTACATAGAGCAACTAGAGGGCTTCGTGATCAAAGTTCAAGAGCGCAAAGTTTGCAAGCTCCAAAAATATATTTATGGACCAAAAACAATCATCTAGACAATGGTATTTAAAATTTGATCGAGCCATTGTTTCCAATGGGTTCATGATGATAGAGGAAGACCATTGTGTGTACGTTAAACGTTCTGATAAAGGTTTCCTTATCTTATCCTTATATGTTGATGATATCCTTATCGGTGGAAGTAACATGGAAATTGTTGTCACCACGAAAGAGTGGCTGTCCTCAACTTTTGAGATGAAGGACATGGGAGAAGCAAGCTATGTGCTCGGGATTAAGATCCTTAGAGATCGTTCAAAGAAACCTTTGGGTATGTCACAAGAGACATACATTAAAAGGGTTCTTGAGCAATTTCACATGAAAGATTGCAAGCCCATAGACATTACAGTTTCTAAAGGTAAGAACTTAAGCCTTGAGATGTGCCCTAATACCCCTGAAGAGAAAGACAGGATATCGCGGGTACCCTATTCCAACGCAATTGGGAGCCTGATATATGCTATGATGTGTACTCGTCCTGACATATGATATGCTATTGTATTAGTTAGTCGGTACCAGTCGA
Organism: Papaver bracteatum; assembly: GCA_023529315.1. Taxonomy (NCBI): domain Eukaryota; kingdom Viridiplantae; phylum Streptophyta; class Magnoliopsida; order Ranunculales; family Papaveraceae; genus Papaver; species Papaver bracteatum. The sequence goes on from JAJJWX010004317.1 coordinate 5,084, forward strand.
ATCCTGGTTTTGAGCAATGTCAAAGGGTCAAGAGGATACTAAGGTATCTCAAAGGGACGAGCGACCTCATGCTATACTATAAGGGTTCATATCTACGTCTTAGTGGTTATTGTGATGTTAACTGGAATGGCGAAATGGAAGAGAAAAAATGCACATCATGGTATGATTTTTTGCTAAATGGCGGGGCCATCACATGGAGTAGTAAGAAAGAGTCAATTGTCGCTATGTCTTCAATGGAATCTGAGTTTGTAGCTTGTCAGGATGTAGTACAAGAATCTAATTGGTTAAGGAGGTTCTTTGATAGTTTTGAATTTGTCACTCACGCTACTGATGCGGTAAAAATTCACATTGATAGCACATCAATGATTTCTTATCCAAAAGACCCAAAGTACCATGGAAAGACTAAGCACATTGATAGGAGGTGTTGTTTTATTAGACCTATTCTTGCGAAAAAAGAAATAGTTTTGGAGTACATGCCTACAGAATTTATGATAGTTGATCCCCTTACTAAACCTACACCAAGAGATTTTTTCATGTCTCATGTTAGGGCGTTAGGTTTACGTAGGTGGTAATGGATATCTCTTTATTTAATTATTTATTTTCTAAGACATGATGATCGTAGATGCATATGTTTTATGGATATTAATTAATAATCAATACAATATGATAATGGTTCATTGTTATGATTGATTATTTACTTATGGGAATGGATATAGACGCTTACATTGGTGCATAAAGAATGCATTATATCAAAACTTGATTGATATGTCACCTGGTATAGACTGGCTTACTCACATAAGCAATCACCTTTTGGCGCTAAGGAGAGCGAGCAAAGATGAGATGATGCATCGCCTTGGAAATACCAAGATGAGATCTATATAGTTAATATCGATGATAAATGTACCTACTGTTCTCCATACCTTAAAGGATAACCAACTAAGAAATCTCTTTCACGGCGCTTGTTGAAATCGAGCAGTTAGAAATTTCGGATTAGGCACAAGAGTTGCGACTAAGTCAAGATTTATAGAGTGTAAGAGTTTGTGACATATACTTGTTTATTCAAGTAAAACTCCACTCTAGCGCATTTTCATATTATGCGTGTTTGCGACCACTACAGAGGTGCAAAAATCGTTCCTTGCTTTTCTCACCATGTGAGTCCGTATGATAATTAGATTATACACAGGTAACCTTACGACTTTTGACTTTGTTATTAAGTAAAGATTCGATGATTGCTACTTTAGTATGTGTCATGTGTCCATGGATGATCCGGCTTAAAGGGTACATATCTGGAAAAGTAGTTGATTCTGAAACTTCATGGCAATAGGACGAAAGGAAGGTCATCAAACTCATGAATGTTTTATATTCACACTCGACGACTTAGGTTGCCTTGCTGGAGTTGCAACACAAGTGTGAATGTATTTACAATAAGCTAGCATGAGGGTTAGACTAGCTCTACGAGGGACCATAGTAGTGTAGACCAATGAGATTTTGATGGACCTAGGATACTACGAGATACCAACATTTTTAGAAAAAAAGGGTTGATGTCTCTATGCTGACTCATATTGAGCTGCAAGTATGGAGCTCCCAAAATGTAGGTACCTCGACAGTCGCATGGGCTATTTACTAATATGAACTTTTCTTTCTTCTAGTACAATCGAAACACACTATGTGCGAGTGGGAGATGTTATATATTCGGGTCCAACCCGAATATAGTCTCCCATATTGTATGTGGCAAGCCCGGTAGGGTTCCATATTCCTTAGGGTTTGGAACCTATATAAACATCTCTAGGTTATGTGTAAAGGTTTACGTGATTCCACCAATATCACACATAAGTTTACCATAAGAAAAGTGGTAACTCTAACCCTAAAAAAGAGAGTTACCATTAGAAGAAAAAGGTTTTAAGTTCTTAGCCTATGAATCAAGTTTGTGCTCATCTTAGAAGATTGTAGTACCTGTTGATCGTCGTGTTGAAATGTTGTTGTTGTTGTTGATGCTTCTATTTGTTCTTGCTAATCGGAGCTCAAGTTCAAGGTAAGAACCGATACCCGCTTCCACTTAATCGTATAATCTCTGATATAAACATTTAAAGAAAGAGAGACAGAGAAAAGAAATATATCAAGTAGTTCTAGTGCATATATAAAACATAAAGTTTTCCATAAAGTAGTTTGTGATACATAACTTCGCGTTTGGTTTCAGAAATAATTAGAGTGCAAGAACGTTATCAAAGGCTTTATTGAATGATGGAGACATATGTTATTTATGTAAATAAGACAAATTACAGAGCATAGATATTTTAATTAAAGATATCACTCACATATCATACACCGTGCACGCTTTAACATCTTCTTATTTTTAGGATCATTTGGATCTAGTACGCTAATTTGATCAAAATGCTCCCACACTTTATGTGTTCATTTTCTCCGACGAACATCCATTTCAATTAGACAAATAAGAAACCTGGTCAAAACAAAAAGTCAAATGGTAGTCTAAAAGAGAACTTAAAAAGCAATTATGAATCTGTAAAATTTATATACCTAGTAATCCAAGAAAACTTAATGGTGCAGTCAAATAAAACCTAGTGTATTAAAAAGGAAATCATAAAAGAAATGCAAAGTTGTGTTGTCATCCGAGAGCCTAAAGGAAGGTAATTGCATAGTATTATGGATCTATAAGGGAAGGAGAGTAACTATTTAATATAAGGTAATTGCTATAAAAAAACATCAGTTAATATTCAATTTCTTATCATCCCTATAATCATGTCGTCACTAATTAAAGTTTGCATTGATAAAAAAAATTAGGTAAGGTATATAATTATATGCATCATTTATGAGATAAGAATTACATGCATATTGTATTTTAAGGTATTTTCTAGATGGATTATTAAGGTAGGACGGGTATCTAAACAGGCTACCGGGTAGTCAGACAGGTCGGGTAATTAAACAGGCTATCGGGAAGGTAAACAGGCCAGACTCCAATTTTTGAACAAAAACCCGGTCCGCCCAATTATAATTATCGGGCAGGCCAGGCTAGCCCATGACAGGCTGTCGGGGGCCCATGGGATCCTTCGGACCCAGGAGGTACATGAAAGGCCGCAGGCTTCCGGGCATTTTGTACACCCCTATTCTGTTCTGGGTTTTCCTGCTATTGCCATCGTCGTTCTTCTTCGGATAATTTCTCTTCTGCCACTGTTGTAGCAAGTCTTCTTCTGGGTCACAACCTACTGCCTCAAATCCCATTTCTTCGTCAAGATCTAAAGATGATAACTCGCGTAAGAGGAAATCTTCGCATAGTAAGGTAGTAAGAAACACTTCTTCTAATTAAACAATATTGTTTCCTCTGTTTCTTATCTGCATTGATATTCGCAGGGTGGCGCGAAAGGGAACGAAAATAAGTCTAAGAGGTCTAATCCATCTCATGCTCTCGATACTCGTATGGATCTTCCCAATTTTAAGAGGAATCCTAAGAACCAACAACAAGTCCATCCTAGTGTGGCTCCTCCTTCTACTCAAGCGAGCTCAACCGCTTGTTCTCAAGCGAATGCCTCAGTGTCTTTGCCAGTTTTAACCTCCTCTCCAACGAATTCTATTCCTTGCCCATCACTTTTTGCTTTTGTGAATGATGTCGTTCAAAATCCCTGTAAGGAAGTCATTTCATTTGCTCCTCTTAATCCTTTCTCTTTCTTGGAGACATCTTCAACTTCTCAAAATGTAGTTTCATCTATTCAACCTATTACCTTTTCAACCGAAGAGGTATTTTACTTTCTATAAGATGTTCCCCTTTCTTCTTCTTCCACTTTTGCACCTGTAGCTCATCCCATCTCTTCTTTCCCAAGTACTGCCTTTGCTATTTCTTCATTAAGTACTGTTTTGACCACTTCTCCTTTTCGTACAGACGTTTCACCTCAAGCTGAGATTGTTATTTCTGAGGTTGGTGTTTCTGACAAGGCTATTTCTGAAGCAAACCCTCTTCTCAAGATAGTCCAGCTCGCGCGGTCTTCTTCCAATGACCCTCACCATCTTCGCTTATGCGAGTCTTTGGTTAAGCTGTTGGGTGATTCCCCTCCAGACAAATCAACTAGGAGTGAAATCTTCGCTCAGTTTGACCCATTTATTACTGCTGCTTATGATTGTTTGGAGTCCCGGCGTCGTCTTATTCAAACCGAAGGTTTCTCAGAGTCTAGCTCCACCATACAAGAGCTTACTCATCAGGTCGCCAAGCTAAAGGCTGGCGTCTATGTTGGCGAGGACTTAGATGAGGGTCTTCGCAAGAAGAATTAAGATCTTAGAGGTATACTCTTCATTTATTTATTATTATGCATGCATTTTTTTAACATCTCTCTCCTTCTTTAATTTTTATTATTGGTATTATGTCGCATGTATATTCCCTTCTTTCCTCTATCCGTGCGAACTTAAAGATTTAAACGGAAAGAGTGTCATGAAAAGGTATGAGTTTCAATTATCTTCTGAGGATTCTTGTACGGAGAATAAGGAGTTACAACACCAGTTAGACCAATTATCTAATAACCACTCGTACCTGTTTGATCAAGTTAAAAACTTGGAAAATGAAAATTACGAGATTAGCAATAAACATGACTCTTTAAACTCCCAAGTGTCCAAATTTTTTAGATTATCATATGCTGCTGACCTAAAGAATCAAACTCTATCAGAGGAAAACCACACTCTTTGTGCTGAGAGACAGTCTCTCTTAAGTGAGAAGGAGAACTCAACCCAACAATATATTGCTCTTTGGCAAACTTGTACGGAACAAGAAGAATCACTTCGTACTCTTAAGAACCAATATGATAGGGATATGAAGAGGCTGTCCTTAGAAAATTAAAAGATTGTCAATTGTAAAATAAAGTCAACCGTAGAAATGAATAAGCTATGCGAACAACACAGTCGATTTGGGAGTTCGCATGATATTCTGAAGAAGAAGAATGACACCCTAGCACATAATGAGAAGAAAATTCGCTCTTGCCTTGAAGGTTTGATAGGTGATGACTTTGATAAACATTTGGAGAGCATGATAAATAGTGGTCTTGCTTTGTCTCAATATTTCATTTGCCAAATGAAAGGTAGTCACATCGAGCTGACTGCCTTGTATTTTAAATTTTAGCTTTCTAAAAACGTTATCTTTTCCCTGTAATTTTAGTATTCTTGAATTAATTCTGATGTTTGTGCTTACTTGCAGTTTCTGAGAAAGCTAATCAACTCCTTACTCAGAAATTAAGGTCATACTTGGCTAAGGATCACCGGAAAGCTAGAGATTTATCCTCTACTCTTTCATATTCACGAGACAGAGCAGAGGGGAGATATTCATATCTTGATCGACTCATAAGAGTTTGTGTTAAGAACGCCCAAAAGGATGTAGCGCGCGAAGCTCATCTTAAGGCCAAAGTTTTTGGAGAAGAGATATGCATTTCTAATTCGATTCCTCTTGAAGAAACAATTCCTCTTGATATTTCTGACAATAAGGCGGTTCCTCAACCTGACAGTGATTACGACTATTTCAGCTCTGATGAAGACACTCTCTCTGATGAAGATCATCCTAAAGGAAATAAAGCCGATGACAATCCTCTTAATGTGCCAAGTTCTGGCACGACTACTTCTACCGAAGCTCCAGATGTCCCCAATATTGAGGTTCCTGCGAAGTCCTCTATCCCAAATATCACTCCCGATGCTGAAGTTAAAAATGAAGTTTTGAATTCACGTGATGAAGTTCTCCTGGATGATCTTTCGATTATTCTTGCATTTGTGTTTATTATGTTCTTGTTTTTATCTATTTTCTCTGCAAACTTGAAGAAAAACAAGTTTATTTTATTTATTTCTAAATGGATGAATGATACTCTTTCGCCCTAGTGAATTTGTTTCTCTTTATTTTGTTATTTCTAAGTTATGCTAATTATGCTCGATTTTCATTTTGTATCTTTATCATTTGAGTATTAGAAATTTGTATTTCCATGAAACAAATTCATTAAAAGAGGATCTTATTTATGTGAATTCGAAGGTGTCGTCATGCGAACTCACAGGTGAATACTTTGTATGTTTGTCCTATTTAAAGGAAATTATGCATGCTAAATACTGAATACTGCTTTGACTTTATGAAATAGGAAATGTATGCGAAGATAGGAATTTTGTTTTCTACTTGGTTATGCGAGAAGCTAAGCTAACTGCAAAAGAAACCTTATATGTGTGATTGTATCAGTCTTTTGGGGTTTAATAGTGAGGTATTATTTATCCCCCCTAAGTAGAGGTCTTATTCATCATCCCCTGTTGATATGACTTATTTTTTCCTCAGGGTATTACTTTGGTCGTGCGGTAGAGTCGCAGGACGTCTTTACATTTTTGTGTATCGACCCATTGACCATATCTTATCATCTTTCATATTATTGCCTCGGCAGGATATATATATATATATATGTGTGTGTGTGCGAATAGCATAAGTCTAATTACTCCATTGAGTAAAAGCCTTGTGATATTAACATTATTGACACAATTCAACTCCCTATTGGAGGTGCCATCCTTATCTTCCCCCTTATTTCCCTTTCAAAGAAGCGTACTCCTACCGGGTTGGGGTGGGCTCTTCCCATCCAGTGATGCAACAACCAGTTGTTGTCGCGGCCTTTAATCCCTCTGCCGATGTGGCTTATAGTTTTAATACCTCACCCTAAGTGGGGTTTCTTGAGGACCGAGTGTATCATAGTCAGGACTTTCCAAGAGTGGCGAGGTACGCTCCAGACGCCCTTGGCACTCTTGGATCAACCGTGTACCACGGTGCCCTGGTCGAGTTTCTACACTCCATGATAGAGAACTTAGTACCTTAGTTTTTCAGCTAAGGAGTCTTTACCGTATATGATTTTATTTCTCCCCCACCTTCCATGACTTAAGATCCAGGGATGGTATGGATTTCGCCCGAGCCATGCATTACTAGGTTTTCCCCAAATATGACGTGCGATAGGGCTTATGTATATTTCCTCTTGCACATGTGAGAACTAGGGTGCACGCCAAAATTGGATGCCTAGCCTCCCTAGTTAGAGGTTTTGAATCTATTACCCCCTATTAAGGTCTTGTTCATAAGGTCTTATTGTTGCCTCGTTCTTTTATTTTCGTTCTTATTTTTGTTTTCTTATTTTTGTTGATCATCACTTTTGAAAAATGAGAATGTTTTCTTATAACTTCGCTTGTACATCGGGTATTCGTCTTTGTACTTTCGCACATACCATTTCTATGGGTAATACTTCTTGAGATACATTTTATTCCATGGGTGATCAAGTTTTCTCCCCGCGTTCATTCCATCCTTATCCATTACTTTATATGCACCATTTCATACTATCCTCTTTATTACATATGGTTTATCCCATTTTTTCTCCAACTTTCCATCTCCTCCCTTGTGATAAGCTGGTATTTCCCTTAGTACTAGTTCGCCTGACTGAGACTCTCTTGGTTTACACGTTTATTATATTTTCGTGCCAGCCTTGTGATAATTCTCCATGTATGTAATGCAACTTCTCTGCTTTCCTCCAAATCATCTAATTTTTCTAGCATTAAGGTTGTGTTTAAGTTTTTCTCCCAAGCTTTTATTTTTGTCATAGGTATGATAACTTCAGTTGGTAAGACAACTTCCATTCCATATGCTAAATATAAAGGTGACATGCCCGTTGCTTCTCTTCTTATTGTTCGATATTCCCATAAGGCGTTATGTACCTGTTCGCACTAGCCTTTATCGTGTCCTTCTAATTTTTTCTTGAGTGTATTCGCAAGTGTCTTGTTGGTTTCCTCAGCTTGTCCATTACTCTGTGGGTATATTGGATTCGACTTTCTAATCTGTATTTTGAAGGCGTTTAATAAGATTTCTATATTTGCACCCTCGAATTGTTTTCCATTATCAGACACCAACTGCACTAGGAAGCAGAATCTGCAAATGATGTTCTCGAATATGAAGGTAAAGACATCTTTATCTCGTATATGCGGATCTGTCTTTTCCTCTGACCACTTTGTGAAATAATTTGTTACCACGATTAAATATCTTCTTTGACCTGAACCTGATATAAATGGTCCCACGATATCTAACCCCCATTTTGCGAATGGACAAACACTGGTAAATGAGTTTAAGTTCGCTCCTGGTGCATGTATTATGTTTCCATGTCTTTGACACTCCTCGCATCGCTTGGATACTTCTCTCACGTCCTCATGCATGTAAAGCCAATAATATCCTTTCATCCTCGTTTTGTAGGATGGGAGATTTCAATATCTTCCCCCGCTATGGTTTCCATCATCCCCATAGTGTATTGCTTTCAATATCTTCACTCCTTCTTTACGTGTTAAGCACCTGAGAGATGGTCCTAAGAATGATCTTCGGTAAAGTATTCCTTCTCTTAACTCATAGTTTGTTGCATGTCTTTTGATCTTTTGTGCTTCTAATATGTTTCTTGGTACCTCTCATTTTTCCAAGTAAGAATGAATCTGCGATCTACAATCTTCCTCATTATCAGTCTTTGCTTTTTCTTCAATTTCGATCATTGCTGCATTTACCCTTTCTTCTTTTTGGATGGATGGGAGATTTAGTATTGTGATATTTATATATCGTGTGGTTGGATCCACTAGCATAGATGCAAGGAATGCTAGAGCGTCTGCGAATCAGTTATCTTTTCTTCTTATGTTCCTCCATTGTACATTTTTTATTTTTGCTTTCAATTCTTCTGCGAGGAGCTTGTATTTTTGTAATGAAGGTTCATTCATGCTGTAAGTTCCCAATATCTGGCAGATTACCAATTGTGAATCACTAGTTATTATGATGTCATCTAACTATATTTCTATTGCCAGTCGTAATGCATGTATTACTCCTTCGTACTCGGTTTCGTTGTTGGTATACGCAAATTCCAGTCGAAATGAATATGTCATTCTTGCTCCTGATGGTGAAATAATCACTATTGCTATACCATTTCCTTCTCCATTCATAGATCCATCGACTAGTATCTCCCATCTTTTTGAATTTCGCTCCCTTAGTAAATTTTGAGGGTTTCCTTCATCTTCATCTACCTCCATCATTTCTTCGACGCTTTCGTCCTCCTCTAATGGGAATTCGACTAGGAATTTTGCAATTACTTGTGACTTTGGTGATGATAGTACCTCATATTTTATTTCAAAAGGTTCCACTTGTGCATTCCATCTTTCTACTCTCCCGGATCTTTTTGAATTCTTCATGACATACTCGATTGCCACCGTTGTGAGGACTCTGATCTTATGGGCCTGAAAGTATGTGTGAAGCTTATGAGTTGCATATACCGGTACAAGGATGACTTTTTCAATCTTCGCATAATTCTTTTCTGCTGCATTGTATGTTTTACTTATATAGTAAATTGGATTCTCGATTCATTTATCTGAGCGAAGGAGTATAACACTTAACGCATGTGGCGTCGAAGCTAGGTATAACAGCAATTCCTCCCCTGGTTCATCTTTCTGCAAAATAGTCACATTCATTAAGCAGTTCTTTATGTTTTTCAATGCACTTTCGCATTCGCTTGTCCATTCGAACTTAGCTCACTTATTTAGTATATTAAAGAATTGCTTGCATCTATCTGAAGAGCGCGAGATAAACCCTCCAAATGAAGCGAGTAACCCATTCAGTTTCTGTACATCCTTTAATTTTGCTGGTGTGGGCATGTCGCGAACTGCTTGCACTTTTTCTGGATATATCTGTATTCCCTTTTCTGATACAATATATCCTAGGAACTTTCCTGATGCCACTCCAAAGATTTATTTAGCAGGATTTATATTCATTTGTAGTGCCTTATTTGCTCAAATATTTCTTTCCAGTGGTCTACATGATCTTCGGATTTTTTGCTTTTTACTAGCATGTCATCTACGTACACCTTTAGAGTCATGTGGATCCACCTTGCGAATATCTTTTCCACCATCCTTTGGTATGTAGTGCCTGCATTTTTTGACCAAAGGGCATTCTGTTGTAAATATAAACCTCTTGGTGAGAAGAAGGCGGTGTGTTCTTGGTCTTCTTCTTCCAATGGGATTTGGTTGTAACCTTTGTAACCGTCCATTAATGATACCCTTTGATTTCCTGATGCAGCTTCTACCATCTGTGGTATATCTGGTAGTGGGAAGCTGTCTTTTGGACATGCTTTGTTGAGATCACTGAAATCGATGCAGATTTGTATACCCTTGTTTTTATTTGGCACCACCACCATGTTTGCGATCCATTATGGATATTTAGTTGGTCGTATTATCCCTGCATCTAACATTTTCTACAATTATGCTTCTATCTGCGGATGGTATGTTGTTGCTATCTTCCTTATTCTTTGTTTGAATGGTCGTGCGTCCTTCCTGATATATAACCTGTGACAAGAAACATCAGATTCTATACCTGGCATTTCATCCATGTCCCATGTGAAGACATCACTATACTTTTTTAGTAAATTAATTGTTCGCTCCTCCTCCTCCTCCTTTTCCATTTTGGTTCCTATCTTTATCATCCTTGGGTATTCTTTAGTTCCTATGTTTATGTCCTTAGTTGGTTCCGCTGCGATGAAGTTCGCTCTTGGTTCACCCATCAGGGATGGTTCTTTGATCTCTTTCTCTCCTTCGTCATCCTCCTCTTGGTTTTCGCTCGGTATTCCTTCTTTATTTATAAATTATGTATTCTTCTTTCGCTCTCACCATATAAATTATGTATTCTTCTTCTTTCTTTATTTGCTTGTTTCTTCGCCATTTATCTTTTTTCTTCTTCGCACTCCCTTCGTAGTTTTGAACATCTAACTGATGGCATGCTTTCGCTCTCTCCATTTCTCCTCTGATTTTGCCTACTCCACTCGGCATGGGAAAACTTATGCGTTGATGCAAAGTTGACGCTACACCTCTGATGTTGTGTACCCATGGTATTCCTAGCATCATATTGTGTGGTGATTCTATATCCACCACACATAGTGTTGTTTGTGTTTCAACTTCTCCTAAGGACATGTTTATAATCATCTCTCTCTTTGGTTTGGTCTTCGCGTTATTGAAACCATGGATGTAGTACGCTGTTGGTAATAAATTTTTATCATCGTATCCCATTTTCTTGAACGTGTGGTAGAAAAAAATGTCAACCGAACTTCCTGTATCTACTAAAGTTCCTTCAACTACCCATTTATCATCGTCTTCTTCTTCATTAGTTCTCTTTAACCTTCACACAAGTATAGTTACCACTAGTGGATTTGTTCTCCCCCAACTTCCTATTGGTACATCGTCTTCCACGAATGTAATTATTTTCCTCTGGCAATCTTGCAGAGGTGAAATTTTCTCAATAGTTGAAATTTTTCTTCCTTCATGGTCTCGTTTGTGTATCCGTCTTGTAAGAAAATCCTCGATACCAGAACCTGATTTGGTTATCATGTTATAAATGTCTTTTCTCCTTTTCACTCTCGTAGATTGAAAGATGTACTTCTAGTATAAATTTTATAAAACTAACCACAAATTGAAGATATGTTTTCTCATCACCTATTTAGCAAAGATCTCATGGTTATAACAAAAACTTTCATAAATAACCACAATTTATTCCGGAAAACTAGTTTTATCACGAATGTTTCACAAAGATCTTTGTTCCGACCTGATTTCTAGCGCCAAAATGTAGTAGCAGAAAATCTACTACCACACCCCTTAAGATATTTAGTTATATAGACTATGAAATCATCGTGAAGAACACATAAAGAAATTGTATTAAGTATGGAAATTGATACAAGTATGAGAGATACAACACTGACTTGGAGAATAATTTAGTTTCTCTCTCTTAAAATTCTATCTAACTCTCCAAAAAGACTCTCTCTTGATACAGTTTTGGTTGGTCCTATATATAGGAGTTTTACATAGTGGAGGACAGCTAATGAATCCCTTATTTTCGGATTTGACGTGCGAGCCATTCACACGCTTACTTCGGATCTTTTCGCAAGAACTTTAGGACTTCGCGGAGTTTTCACACTTTACTCGTGATTTGGTGACGTCACTGAATCCATCATTTGGAATAAGCCATGTGCGAACAGTACTCGCTCCTTTATTATGTAAATTCGTACGCTCACTATATCATTACCTCTCATAGATTATATAGGAGCGATATCCAGTCCCTACACAAGAAAATAAAAGAAGATCGGTTAGTTTACTTACAACCTTAACTGCAGAGATGAAAAGAAGAAAATGTTCCAAGAAGAATGGTATTCTTCCTATTTGCTTAAGAGTTAAGTCTGTGGTTACAGGTTTAGATAGTGTTTATAGGAGACCTCGATGATTTAAGTAATTTCTTCTGTCTTCTTTTTTTCAGTTTTGATGGAGAAGAGAGGCGCAGCAAAAGGAGAGAAAAATAGTACGGTTCATATAATTAGGTTATTATAACGATAATGAGCCTTCATATCCAGTGGTTCATATAATTAGCTAAAGCGAACCTTGGCCATAGAAATGCAAATTACTACACAACTATGTTCACCAGACGCGGAATGGGTAGGTAAATGAGGGCTAAAATTGTAATATGCAAATTATAACCGGTTTTAGCCAATGCTTCGCTTTCTGCCTTACGAAAACGGATATCCTCTAAACTCTTCTCGCCGAGATTCCCAATGAATAGAGAATTCCTGCAGAAATCACCTCCTTAGGCCGCGTTTTCTGGGTTTTTGTGTCTAGGAACCTCTTGGGAAGAGCCTTAGCCCTTGAGAGCTAAAAAGTCGTATGCGTACTACTGGACTAGTCGCACTCGGATTCTCAGATATGTGCCCCCATGAAAACCACGCGTGGAAACACCGACCATGATTTTGAGATATAAATACATTGAAAGTTAGGGTTTATATACTAAACTTTCAGGCCGTCTAGACGCGAGAAACCTCGAAATCAGGTAACGATCACTCAACCTTTTCTTTCATTCAAAGATGGTTTCAGTTTCCAGTAACAATTTGTCCAACAAAAGCTTGACATCATCAGCATCAGCAACGATTATAGGCAACAACAGTAATCTTTTGATAGACATTCTATATTGGTTACCACTGAAAACTTTGGGTGTATTCAAATCTGTATCAAAACAATGGCAATCTCTAATATCTGATCCATCCTTCGAAAGAAACTATAATCTTCGTAGTCACCGTCTTTCTAAGCTTGCACTACTTATGGACAGACAATTGTACAATTTGTACGACTTTGAAATTTTGGTCATCGATGAACGGAAAGATATGGATTTTGTTCCCTTCAAAATTCCAAGTATTGTTAACGATACGACACTGTATAAAGACTTGCATATAACTTTAGAACAATCTCGCAATGGTCTTCTTCTTTTTAAAGAGGATGATTATTATGATGACAGTCTCACACTTTATGTCATTTACAATCCCTCCATGAAGCATTGCAAAACGATTCCTTCCCTTCCATTCAGAAAAACTGGTAATCGTTATGTTCGTGCCACAATAGCTTTCGATCCTGCAAAATCAAGTTACTATCAAGTTGTGGGAGTTGTGCAAGTTGTGGACGGCTGGATCGACGAACAAAATGTCTATCATATGTTTTATATTGAAATCTACTCTTCCAAGACAGACTCTTGGAGATATGTAGCTGTAGGAGATCCTTGTCCTTTTTCTATTGCTGAAATTTATTGTCATTATGGTGTTTATTGGAATGGTTAAGTGCACTGGATCGATGACTCGTCCGCGATTCTCTATTATTTTGATATTGGTTATGAATTGATCAAGAAAATTGCAATGCCTACGGATCCCAAGGAAGATTTTAGTAGGCAAATTGTATACTTCAATGAGTGCAGGGGCCATATGCATCTTATGCAGATGCGCAAGGATGACATGCCCCGTTTTGACATTTGGGAGATGCTTATGGACCATACGGGATGGAATCTCAAGTATCATGTTGATCTTACTCCATTAACAACTATCTACCCCGGCATTTTACTAGATAAAGTTCGTTCCCGCAGGCGTTTTTCTATGGATGTGCTGCTTATTGAGGAAGGCGAAGATTCATCGAGATTAATATTATGGATACTGAAAGGCAAGGCGATATCCCTTGACCTTAAAAATAAGAGTTTTAAGGAAATTTATGATGCTAATGGTAAAGCTTGGGTAGAAGGATTTCCATATATTGAAACACTTGCTCATGATTGAATATTTCTTTTGGTTTTCTTGATTTTTCTGCAACCTGTTAATTAGTTTCTTAGATTTTGCGTCTTAATAATACTCCTAATATGGCTAATTCTCGATTAAATTGACTACTACTACAGCAAACTCTACTTATTTTTTATTTCATCGGAAATTGAAATCTGCAAGTCCACAATGCAACTCGATTTCATAATAACAATGATAATGAGGATAATGGTGACTCTAGTTTGTATTTTCACGGACCCTGACCTGGGATTGTTGATGCTACGTTCATGGGATAACCAAGTGTAGGGCAGCTTGGTGGAGGTTGGGGAGTGGGTTCTCATGACGACAGCACTTCCAAAGCGTGACAAATTAAAATTCACCAATCACTTCTTGTTAACCATTTTACCACCTGCACCGTTATCTACAACGGGTGCAATCTGAGAAGGATAGTAATTAGTGTTTGTACCCTATATAAATAGTGTACGTGTGTGCCGCACAAGCTATTCGGAATGGGCTTAGTATGGTTTATTGTGGAAACCGGTGGGTCTATTGTGGAGACCCACATGGCTTATTCTGGAAGCCTAGTAAGGTTTATTGTGGAAACCGGTGGGTCTATTGTGGAGACCCACATGGCTTATTGTGGAAGCCTAGTACGGTTTATTGTGAAAACCGGTGGGTTTATTGTGGAAACCCACATGGCTTAATGTGGAAGCCTGGATTTGGGTTGTTAGGGAAACCAGTGGGTTTATTGTGGAAACCCACTAGGCTTATTACTGAAGCCCAGGAGTCTTGAATATTTATTTATAATTATTAATATTGTTTGAGATAAATACAAGACTCTAAATTAAAGGGATAATTATCTTAAATATTAATAATTATTCAAGATAATTATTATTCAAGATAAATAAGGATTATGATAAATATTAGGGTTTATCATGAATCTGGACGTGTTTTGGGATTTATACAGATGAGGGAAGTTATTGGGATAACTATCAAAACCATAAAGCTACATCTAGTTCTTCCTATATATAGAGGCTAAATCTCAACACAAAAGGTACACAATTTCTATTCCTTTTCTTAACAACCTACTTGCATAGAACTCTTGTTGATTTTAGCATCAGAGTGTCTTTGCAGGTGCCCCCACCATCTTTTCATCAAGAATTCATTGGAGAAGATAATCAACGGCGGCGATCCGATCATCATAAACACATCTCGAAGATTGTTGGGGTGATTAATTTTTACCCCAACATCTTTTGGCGCCGACTAAGGGGAGCACGAGAAAAGATCGTGTTCTCCGAATATTTTCGAAACTAGGGTTTCAAAGTACTGTTCATAAAAGTTATTGTTCACGGAAGTAATGTTCACGGTAAGTTATTTTTCGCTCAGCTACAGATCGTCGATGAAGACGTGCCACATCAGCATATGTCCACGTTGGCTAATGACATGTCAGCGAGACATCCCAGTCAGCAGTGCAATGTCAGCATGGTGAGCCACTTCAAGTTCAAAGGGGCAGTTCAAGAAAAAGATGAAAAATAGTGAGCAAGGTGAGGGTCGATCACGGGACCATGAACTCGTTGTCTCCATCAACAAGCATCTGTGCCAGTTGTTGTTTGTGCAATGAAACATGACTAAGTAAAATTATTCTTTGTAGCTCGCGCTTCATTCAAACCTTGTTTCTTCAATAACTTCTCCGTTTTAAGTCCAAATTGAGTGATTTTTGGCTCGTTGGAATCCACTTTGAATTTCCTACAACATGGAAGAAAAAAATCCAGTGTTTGAGAAAATTTTATATGCACATGGGGCAGCAACATGATCGAGTTCGAGGTTCTTCGATAGCGACATGATCGAGTTCGAGGTTCGTGGATAGAAACATGATCGAGTTCAAGATGAGGATTGCTTAGACCCTTCAATATTTAGCCTTGCATCACTTCGCAAGAACTTGAAGCCTAACCTTGCACATGATCCCATAAGTCTTCCTCTTATCGCAAGCACTTGAAGCCTCACCTTGCACGTGATCCCATAAGTCTTAATCTTATCACAAGCATAAAATCTCGTCTTGCATGCGAGTATGAAAGACTTGCACCTTGGCAAGCACGCAGTCTTGTCGAATCATGAGCCCAATGCCCGATATTGGTCCAAAGACTCGTACTCAACACAAGCAACGACCAGTCACCCCGAGCAGCAGGCGCTAGCCTTGCTATTACAATTGGGGGCGTCTTTATAATGTACCGCTTGAGCGATTCCAAAAGGTAAAATCATGATGGAACCACAAATAATAAGACAACGGAAAGATATGTGATCATAATCCCAGAGCCGTCTAGCAAGTGAGGAATGGATATAATAGATCTAGTTCCTGCTTCACATGGGGGCATCCTTTCTACTTTGGAATATCTCTATAGATATTGGGGGCGGCTAAAGTGTCGCCAAGCATGCAATCAAAGGATAGTGACACCTGCGTGTGAACACCCTCACATCTAGGAAAGGAAGACGGGAAGCTGCGTAAAGCAAACTGGCGACCTGTACCATATAGGTAACCCCCAGTCTTTATCTAGCAGTTTGTTTCTTCGTAATGTCGTTGGAATTGGAGGCGTGACATACTGCAAAAGAGATATTTGGCATTAATAAAAGCATCTCGTACCAAAGTAACGGTAAGCTTTGAGTTTTGATCTGTGTGATTCAAGATGTATAAAAACTAAAGTTAGTCTCTTTTTGAGGAAACAAAGCTTCAGTAATAAAAATATTGAAGACAGAGTATTTACTTGAGAAGAAGAATAAAGATGATGATCGCCGTTTATGAAGAATACGGTGAATGGAGTACCACTTTTTTAAGGCAAGATTCATTGTCGTACAAGATAAAATTGTGTAGGAGTTCGAGGCGATATTTTTTATAGTTCCTCCCTCCAATATAACATTGACGCGTCAATAACAGTGACGTGTCAACTAGTATGGAAGCTAATTGAACATTATGACATGTGGCACCAGTAAGAAGACCGCACCAAGGCATACAGTTATTGTGACATTCACGAAGGAATAATCGGATTAACATGGCATAAAGCAATGCAGGAGTATCGTGTGGGCCTTTTGCTGGAAAATGGGTTATCATTGCCCAGCTTGGAAAGCTAGTACGTGAGTATCTTATATAAGGAATTTTTGGAGTACATCTGAGTACTTGAAAATGTTGATGCAAGCCTGGGAGCATCTCAATATCATTGGACGTATTGGGGCGACTAAGATGAAGGAAATACTTGCAGTGTATTTTCTTTGAAAGAGAAAGACAATGGCAAAGTATTTTGGTTATAAAGGAAATTGTTGCGATGTCTTTCTAAAAAAGAGAAAGGCGAAAACAAGATGTTTCAACATAATTAAGCTGAAGCTAAAGTGGAGCGAAAGGAGAAAAGAAAAAGTATTAAAGAAACTCATATGGCTTATTGAGGAAGCCCAACCGGTCTTATTAAGGAATCTCAGTGGTTTATTAAAGAAACCAATTCTGGCTTATTGTGGAAGCCTTGTACGGTTTATTGTGGAAACCGGTGGGTCTGTTGTGGAGACCCACATGGCTTATTGTGGAAGCCTAGCACGGTTTATTGTGGAAACCGGTGGGTTTATTGTGGAAACCCACATGGATTATTGTGGAAGCCTAGCACGGTTTATTGTGGAAACCGGTGGGTTTATTGTGGAAACCCACATGGCTTATTGTGGAATCCTAGCACGGTTTATTGTGGAAACCGGTGGGTTTATTGTGGAAACCCACATGGCTTATTGTGGAAGCCTAACACGGTTTATTGTGGAAACCGGTGGGTTTATTGTGGAAACCCACATGGCTTATTGTGGAAGCCTAGAACGGTTTATTGTGGAAACCGGTGGGTTTATTATGGAAACCCACATGGATTATTGTGGAAGCCTAGTACGGTTTATTGTGGAAACCGGTGGGTTTAATGTGGAAACCCACATGGCTTATTGTGGAATCCTAGTACGGTTTATTGTGGAAACCGGTGGGTTTAGCGTGGAAACCCACATGGATTATTGTGGAAGTCTAGGACTTTATTATGAAAACCAGTGGGTTTATTGTGGAAACCCACATGGCTTATTGTGGAAGCCTAGTACGGTTTATTGTGGAAACCGTTGGGTTTATTGTAAAAACCCACATGGATTATTATGGAAGCCTAACATGTCGGTATGGTCTGTTTGGCTGGGTGCGAAGCGTATCGTTGATATCACACCAACATGTCGGTCAATTGTTAGCTAAATGGAGAGCAAGAGGACATAACATGCCGATCTGTTTGTCATATGGTCGACTTTGGGGAAAATCCACACAACAAGCTGGCCAAGGATAAGAAAGGTTATCGGATAAGAAGCATATGGCGAATTGGAGCGAGCCACGAAGGTTATTTCTTCTTTTGATTTTCTTAATCCATCAACAAGTTGAGAATTAAGAGGGGGCGATGTTTGTACCCTATATAAATAGTGTACGTGTGTGCCGCACAAGCTATTTGGAATGGGCATAGTATGGTTTATTGTGGAAACCGGTGGGTCTATTATGGAGACCCACATGGCTTATTTTGGAAGCCTAATACGGTTTATTGTAGAAACCGGTGGGTCTATTGTGGAGACCCACATGGCTTATTGTGGAAGCCTAGTACGGTTTATTGTGGAAACCCACATGGCTTATTGTGGAAGCCTGGATTTGGGTTGTTAGGGAAACCAGTGGGTTTATTGTGGAAACCCACTAGGCTTATTATTAAAGCCCATGAGTCTTGAATATTTATTTATAATTATTAATATTGTTTGAGATAAATACAAGATCCTAAATTAAATGGATAATTATCTTAAATATTAATAATTATTCAAGATAATTATTATTTAAGATAAATGAGGATTATGATAAATATTAGGGTTTATCATGAATCTGGACGTGTTTTGGGATTTATACAGATGAGGGAAGTTATTGGGATAACTATCAAAACCCTAAAGCTACATCTAGTTCTTCCTATATATAGAGGCTAAATCTCAACACAAAAGGTACACAATTTCTATTCCTTTTCTTAACAACCTACTTGCATAGAACTCTTGTTGATTTTAGCATCAGAGTGTCTTTGTAGGTACCCCCACCATCTTTTCATCAAGAATTCATTGGAGAAGATAATCAACGGCGGCGATCCGATCATCATAAACACATCTCGAAGATTGTTGGGGTGATTAATTTTTTCCCCAACAATTAGCATGTGTCCAGGTTTATCACATTAATTCATTGGATGGTTTCAGGCTAAAATCCTCAGCTGTCGTTAAGAGCTGAATCAAGCTCTCTTTCTATTATTGCATGTTGTAACGAAAATTTTCCAAAAATAATTTTTGAAGGGGGTAACAAGAGAAAACCCTTTCAATTAGAATTAACGAGTCTCAATTTGTATTAAACCAAATCCTCCCAACAAAATAAAAGAACATCGGTTAGTTTGGCTACATGGTTCAACCTTAACCGGGAAGAGATGAAAAGAAGAAAATGGTTCTGAAGAATGGTATTCTTCCTACTTGCTTAAGTTTGTGGTTACAAATTTAGATAGGGTTCATACGATAACTCGATGATTTAAGTGATTTCTTCTGGTTCCTTTTCAGTTTCGGTGGTTCAGGTGAAGAAGATGGAAAAGAGATGCTCATCAAAAGGTGAGAGAAATAGCGAGGCTCATATATAGATAGGTTATTAAAACCATAATGAGCCTTCATATCGAGTGGATTAATGTAGCTAAAGTGAATCCTGGCCATACAGATGCAAATTATAACTACACGGACAGAAGACAGAACTATGTATATGGGTAGTTTTATGATGGATAAAATTGTAAACATTGCATGACTGTCCCATTTGTCCAAGCTAGGGATGCCCTGGTTCAGTTCGGTTTGGTTTTGTTCCAAACCCAAAAATCAAATTAAGATCTCTTATGAAAAACCGAAAACCAACCCAAACCACGCTCTGTTTATAATGTTAGAAACCAAAACCGTACTATCGTTTTTTTGGTTTTTATTACAATTTTGATTTTTGATTAGAATTCAAAATTTAATTATTAAGTTCAATTGAAAAACATTAAAACAAATCATATCCCAATGAAAGATATATCATATATGTATTTATATTTGTATGATAAGTGTTAGCTTTGATTTTAATTAAACTTTCCTTACTTATGAGTGTGTTTATTGAAGTTTAAATATATATAGTATGATCGGAGGTTGGCTATATATTATTCTGTGTTGTAGGGCTTTAGCCCACGGGTGTGCAGCCCAATATATTATCCAAGGTTCTATTCCTATTGTATATAAAGCTATACTATAGATATGTAATAGGGTTTACTCATATCAATAAGAAATCCCTCTCCTTCTTTGTCTCTTCATCTTCTTCTCTATAATCCATCGCAATACGTTATCATGCCCGATACTATACCATAGAGCTAGATGAAATTTTTGGTAGATTTTTTTTGTTCCCTTCTATATGGGTTTGGATTTACATCAAGGAAATTGTGGAATCAAATCAAATTAGATAAGTTGGATATATTTTTTCCTATTTTTTTTTTCCTTTTTTTCCCATTTTTTTGATTATGAATATGAATTAGAAATTACTTTGATTAATTAATTTCATTAATTTAATTTAATTCGTTTGAATTAGGATTAATTTAATTACTTTGATTTTGATTATGAATTTGGGATTATTTTGATGATTATTAATCGTTTGTGATCTATGATTATCTCGTACTGGTTATGAACTAGGGATTATTTGATTTGATTATGAATTAATTAAGGATTATTTGTACTAATGGTTGTCATATCTCATCATGTCCGTGTAGTAATGGTTGTCTTGTATTTCGTCCCGTGTATGTATGTACTAATTAATCAAATCAGCGGATTGGGAACATGAATTGAGATCGGCGGAAAGGGAAAGAAAAGTTTGCGTCCCGAGGAGATGGAAGGAGGAAAACGTACCCACCCATCTGCCCGACCTGTACCCCACCCATTTACCAATCACTACTCCCAACCCAGTTGTCTGCCTTGTTCCGGGTTCCGATCCACCTTCCGCCCGACCCAGTTGTCTGCCCTGTTCCGGGTTTGTGCCTATCCGGTGCAGCTTCCCTGTTCCTGCATTTTGGGACGTGCATGGCCAAGTCTTTTCCGGTTATCAGTATGTGTAGATGGAACCAAATGTCGCCCAGAGAGGTATGTAACTATTGCGAGCTTTTATATGGAGCACTTGCCGGGCTAATTTGGTTGTTTTTAGAACAAGCCTAGTTTTTTTTTTTATATGCTAGGATTATTTACTCGCTAGGCTTATTTATTTATTTTTATGCCCGGTTTTGTTTATTTTTTGTCTTAAAATAAGTCAACAACATATAAACGGTCAATTTAAATTATTTTTATTGACCTCAATCATTAAGAATTTTAGTCTTAATGCTATTTGTTCTCTTGAATATGATATTGGATATAGTTGAATGGCGTATTTTGTTTAATTGGTTGTACCAACTCAATTCCAATGTATTCATTTGGGGCATAGAAGTACTTGAGCACCATTATTGGATACTTGATTATTTATTTTTTTGAATGTTCCGTGGAATGTATCCACTCAATCGACTATGAATCTGTCAATAGTTTCAAAACATATGTTCAAATAAAATCACATGTATTCCAAATTTTGTGGAAGAACTCACAAAAGATGATACGAGTCATAAAATTTTCATTTCTCTACTTCATCCATAATACTAACGAACCGGTATATATTGAAGTATGAAAACAAGAGAATTATCTTTAGTAATATGTATTCAACCTAAAGTAAGTGGTTGACATGTGTAGTGAGGTTCTCTTGGCCCGTTGAGATAAAGAAACTTCTAAAATTAAGCTAAATGTATCAAAAATGAAAATGGAAAGAACCCCAAAGTAATGAGGGTTAGACGTACCGACTCATATAAAGCGTGTGAAAAGGGACATATATATCCCAACAGTAATGACACCAAAGTATAGGTATCAATTGAACATGGGATCAGCTAAAATGTAATTCTAGCTCCCATCATAAATAAAAGAGTTGGAAATGCACCTTGGTCATAGGTGTTGGTATATACAATATAATGTGTATGTGTATCATAGTAACAACCAATTTTCACATCAACTTAATGGAAACAAGAACTTTTCATGGCCAACTGACTGTCTTATCGAGCGCAGCACTGCTCATTTTTTTTCTTCAAGATAGAACAAAGACGTCGCAAAATCTCTAGATGTACCAAGAGATAATCACACCTTGTTAAATTCCCAAGTAACCCGTGCAAATGGATATCATGTGGAACATCAAAATGATGAGAATGTAATTGACTGCATATTTTATAGTCTCAAATATATTTGGAAGGAAATATATTTTAGAGAAACTAATGAGT
Organism: Papaver bracteatum; assembly: GCA_023529315.1. Lineage (NCBI taxonomy): Eukaryota > Viridiplantae > Streptophyta > Magnoliopsida > Ranunculales > Papaveraceae > Papaver > Papaver bracteatum. The sequence goes on from JAJJWX010004317.1 coordinate 27,594, forward strand.
CAATCTAGTGCAATGTAATTCACTATAATATTTGGATTATTGAATCATATTGACTCCGACGATGAAATGTTGGAAACTGACTCATAAAGTCTTTGGGCATAACCATAAAGAAACTTTGATTGTGACATGATGATTGTTTGGAAGAACTCATACAAATATCACTTTATTTGAGTGAATGAAAATGGGAAAAAGATTGACAGAATGCAAAGTGACGACATATCTCTCAATAAGTGTTTTCTAAATTACTAGATGCACAACCCCCCTTCCCATTATGCTTTTAGGTAAGAAAGCATATCACTTGTTTTTACAAAGTCTTTAGTAAAACAGGATCGAGACCATCCTAAGATGCAAATGGTAAAACTTCCATATTACAAAGAAAACAAGGTGAACTTAGAAAAATATTCATGGTGAATGTTTTGACATTTTTGGACTAGTTATAGTTCCCAAGAAATTTGTGTTTGAAAACTACTAGCGCATACCACACAATGCAAAGTGCAAAGGATAACCACCTTTGTTAATGCTATAGAATTTACATCAAAAGGACTTGATGAATATTGCATGTTTAATAGGATCAATATAGATCATCTTATACCCAATGTTCTCACAGAGGCTACCATCAAAGTTTACAGATGGTGTCTTAGGAATAGGTTATGCGTACCAACCTATATTTTATTGCTTTGGGGATATGCAATATTACACGCATCTTACTTAATTTGTTTTTAGAACCCAATATTAGTCAACCTTTTTCTGCGTACCAGTTGGTAACTGGATTTAAGCCTGACATTCGTGTTTTTACGCATTTTTGGTTACACTATATATGTGCCATTACGACTCCACATCGTACTATGATGGGTCTTCAAAACTTTTAAGTAGTTATGTTGGAAATGAGTTCCCAACAATTATCCGCATTTTAAAACTTTTAGCAGGAGATCTCTTACCGCTAGATTTGTGGGTTGTCATTTTAATGAGATATTTTTCCCGCCGTTAGGGGGAGATAAGAAAAAGTATTTTCTAAGGGAACGAAAGGAATTGTTGTGGTGTGTTCCCACTATGTCTCAGGTTGATTCTTGTACTCCACAAATGTAAATGTGAAGTGACAAATAATAATCGATTTTCAGAATGTACACTGATGTCGCTAAAGTGACAAGATCACACATACTAGCTGCAAATATTCCTGCAAGGTTAGAAATCCTCAGCATGGGGTACACCATAGACTATGGTGTTGCAACTACACTTGGTGGAAGTGTAGTTAAGGTCGTGGATCCATAAAGGAAGATGGATATGCCACTAGGTTCGATCAATGCTCACCTAGTAAGGAAGTAGATAAGTAAGGCACAACCTAATTTGTATCATTAATGAAATTATCTCATTTGGTTATCTCTGATTATGTCCATCAATAAATACTGAAGGACGCTCCGAAGTTTAACGTTCCAGATAATAATGACATCCCAAGTGGATTATGAGAACACACACGAGTCAATGGAAAGATTGTGTGATCATATTAATGATTATTAATTCCATATACATTTACTAAAGGAAATCGAGCATGATGAGATCGAACCATGCTTCTTATTGTTTGAATATTAACAATATAGAGCATATTTGACCTACACAATCCAGGTAGAATTTGATTCTTTGACAAATATATAGGTATTTGGTGTGGTAGTGCTAACCAACCAAGTGTAAAGCCTGTGGACATACATGATTATTTGTCACAAATAATAGTGAGAATAATGAAGTCGTAATGGTATAAAGACTCTCCTTGTGGCGCGAGGTATCTCACAAAGCCCTGGAATTGTTTACTTTGTTGTAATGAGAATTATACCATTTTGCTACTTAGTTAGCTTGGTAATTTCAAAAGGACTTGAAATGCAGCATATGTATGTGTTTGTCACGTATCTCTGAAAGAATCATGAGATAGAAGATATTTACAAAAGTACTTGATAGACTTTTGTTTCCCAAATCAAATGACTCTAAATCACATAGTGCGTTTATAGTTAGATAGAACGCTCACATATGGATTCAAGTAATCAGGCGGATGTGGTATACCCGTCTAAGTGGCTACTTGATTTGGAGGGGATAGACAAGAAAGTTCCTGATTTGGAATTGTAGCTATCTATGTCGATGGTACAGACATGATGGGTACTCTTGATGTAATAAGAGACCTTAAAATGCTATTTAAAATCCGAATTTGAGATGAAAAATCTATGGAAAGCTCGATCGAATACTGAGCTCGTGGTATATTATTCCACCGGTTTTCATATATCTAAAATTTTCAAGCAATTTAACAAATACATGCATCCTGATAGCACTCCCATGATTAGTCGAGGTTCAAATGTAAGTAAGTAACCATTTCGTCGAAAGGAATATGACGAAGATGTGTTGGGAGATGAAATTCCCATATCTAAGTACAATAGACGCATTGTTGTACTTAGTATAATAATGTACTCGATAAAATTTTGCATCCTCAAGGAACTTGTTAGATAGATATAGCTCAGCGCCTACGCAATGTGATTGGAATAGTATAGTGAATGTACTCATGTACTTAAAAGTAACCATTGACATAAATTTGTTTTTTCCCTACAAAGACATTAAAAGGAATGTTAATGAAAGTGCAATCCAAAAGTTGTTGATTATGAAGGAACAATAATATATTCTCCAACGAAAGTAATCAGAGGGAGATATAGTGGATTATTTTCTAAGTCATTACCAATATTCAGTTTCGAAAAATACATGACTAAAGGAACTGTCTGGAATAACTATGAACGTAATCAGGGGGAGATGCCGACATCAGGGGGAGGATCTAAGGATATGATGTCGACATATTTTACTTCGAAATTGAATTTATGTTGTACTCTTTTTCCCTTCGATCGAGAATAGTTTTTCCCAAAAGGTTTTGTCTCTCGACAAGGTTTTTAGCGAGACAATACTAAAAACATCAAGTATGTTGAACGTTGAAGACATAAGGATCGCCGTTGATATTACTGAAGATATCTAGATCAAAGAAATGAAATGCGATATTCTGTTAAGCAACGTAACTTCCAGAATCAACAACATTGTCTTATAAACATTCAAGTCACCAAAGTAAAGTGTGATAAACCCCTTCTGACTGCATTAGACTAACTAAAATTGTCTGACATCAGGGGGAGCAATGGTGTGTTGAACTCTTTTCCTTCATCGAGTTTACTTTTTCCCGTAGGGTTTTATTGCTCGGAAAGGTTTTTAATGAGACAATAACAAACACCAGGAATGTAATTTCCGAACTAAGGATATTGTCTCTATGACGAGGATTTTCTGACTTAGGAGTTGTGAAGAAACTAGTCAACTTCAATGGAGCAAAGTGAACATCTGCAATAGATCATCTTTACTTGCATCTGTCACGTTGTACACTTTTCCCTTCGTCAAGGTTTTATCCCACTGGGTTTTCCTTGTCAAGGTTTTAATGAGGCAACATATACGCATCCAACTATGTTCTAAGTTTACTTAGTATTGTACTCTTTTTCTTTAGTTCAGGTTTTGTCCCTCATGGGTTTTCCTAATGAAGTTTTAATGAGTCAATTAACTTAGACTCGTTGATCTTTGAAGATCGTATTACATGTGATGAACTACATGTAAAATACGAGGCAACATGTGAAGTACTACATGTGAAGAGCTGTACCAAGGTTTTGTCCAACTGGGTTTTTCCTTGTCAAAGTTTTAATGGAGAAATTGTCTTAGACACAGAGGTCATCAAGGAGAGAACTACATTTGAAGACCTACATCTGAAGCATTGTATGTGAAGTACTGCATATGGAGTTTTATTGGACCGCACAAGAGGGAGTGTTGTAGGGATTTAGCCCACGGGTGTGCATCCCAATATATTATCCAAGGTTCTATTTCTATTGTATATAAAGCTATACTATAGATATGTAATAGGGTTACTCATATCAATAAGAAATCCCTCTCCTTCTTTGTCTCTTCATCTTCTTCTCTATAATCCATCGCAATATTCTGGTATTTATTGTTTTTTTTTTGTATTTACTCTCGGATTTTTTTTGTTTGGTTGGGTTTTTTGGGTTTTCGAGAGTTGGTTTTTTTTGGTTTTTGGTTTATGAATTGTTCAGTCTCTGGTTTTTCGGATTCTTTTTGTTAGTTTGAACAGGTTCAGTTTGGGTTGAAAACCGAACCATGGGCATCCCTAGTATAGATATGTAATAGGGTTACTCATATCAATAAGAAATCCCTCTCCTTCTTTGTCTCTTCATCTTCTTCTCTATAATCCATCGCAATATTCTAGTATTTATTGTTTTTTTTTGTATTTACTCTCGGATTTTTTTTGTTTGGTTGGGTTTTTTGGGTTTTCGAGAGTTGGTTTTTTTGGTTTTTGGTTTATGAATTATTCAGTCTCTGGTTTTTCGGATTCTTTTTGTTAGTTTGAACAGGTTCAGTTTGGGTTGAAAACCGAACCATGGGCATCCCTAGTCCAAGATTAATTGACCGTAAGTGAATAATCGCAAATTTGGATAGTATAGGAATTACTATGTTGTAAAAGGCGTGCACCTTTGGCGCTTAAGACCCAAAGGCCCACTAGGCGTTGGACCAGTGCCTAGCAAAAAAGGCGCCAAGGCGAGGCGATACGACCAAATATTATTTTATTTTTTTTATTGGGCGCCAAGTGAATGCTTAAGCCCTAGGTCAGGCCGGCGATAGGCATGGCGCCTCGCCTTGCCTCGCCTAGCGCCTTTTACAACATAATTATAAACGTACCGAGAGAAATATCCCGCACACTCTACCTCTACCGCCTGATACATAATCAAAGACCCACCACTTATGAAATTGGCCTCTGTTAATCCTATGGTGGCCGAGCCCAGAGTCTGTGTGGGTTAGTAATTTTTTACCTGAAGGACCGGAATTGTATGAGTATCCGATAGAAAAATCTCCACTTTTCATTGGTGCGATGCTGCTAGGACCTAGACACAGTAGGCATTCTCAATTCTTATTGTGGACAGATAATGTTTAGTACACAAGGTGATGTTCAACATTATTGAACATCATACATATAAATATATATATATATATATTTTGTATTTCTATTAGAATATCACTCATGACGTTATGGCATGGCTCGATAAAATAACATGACAATTTCAAATGACATGATTTTGATTTGTGTTGTTCTTCTACAATTATTAAATAACATGACAATTCATTCTAATATTTTTTGTTTAATTGTCGTATGTTTTAACCATATTTATTTTGATATTGATACGATCAACCACGTCCTATATATACTTTATAATATTACGTTTTGTGGCATCACGGAATTAACGTACTACTGGACTCGTTGCACTCGGATTCCCAGAGATATGCCCACATGAAAACCACGTGTGAAAACACTGACCGTAAGATTATATGCATGGGAATTTGAGATATAAATATATTGAAAGTTAAGGTTTATAAACTAAATTTTCAGGCCATCCAGACGTGAGAAGCCTCGATATCAGGTAAGGCTCAGTGAACCTTTTCTTTTCTTTCGTTCAAAGATGGTTTCAGTTTCCAGTAACAACTTGTGCAACAAAAGCTTGACATCATCGGAATCCTTGTCCTTTTTCTAAAGCTGAAATTTATTCTCATTATGGTGTTTATTGGAATGGTTCAGTGCACTTGATCGACGACTCGGCCGCGATTCTCTATTATTTTGATATTGATTGTCAATTGATCTTGTTCTAATTGTAAACTTGTTTGGATCTTCAGATCTGTGCTGGTTATTTGCAGCGGATTTTATCAGCATTCTACACACAAGATGAGGTACGATTATTTCCCTTAGATAAGGGAATTAATGGTATTATCTCTGTTAATTATTAATCTTTCGATTTTCTCTATGTATTTTTAATTACTTTCAGTGGCGGCAGTAATGATCCAGTTTTTTCCAAATTATCTCAAGGACCTAAATCTAGTCTCGTTGAATCTAGTGGTAGCAGCAAAGATAGCAATAACAAGATGAACTCTTATGCACCTGTTCTCATCGAATCTGATGGTAGCAGCGAATATAGCAATAGGAAGATGAAATCTTATGCATCTGTGAGTTTTATATTTTGAATTGTCCAAAATCTTGGTTACCTTTGTGTCGTTTATTCATTTGAAATGTTTGTTAGAACAAGTTATTAAGTTTTGATATCTAGCAGTCTTTACTTTGCATTACGCAGAGCGACAGGCTTCCTCGATTCCTAGAAGGGAAAAGTGGATGGTACTTATGCACAAAATTGCTGTAGTTCCTTTGTTGACGAAGAAAATAGGAGGATTTGGACTTGTATTTTCCATCCAGCGTGGTGAGCCAATAGTTGCTGCTACTGTTTTGTCTTTATCTGGCCCCATATCTCTCCATATTCACGAGCTCGAGGGGGTGAAAATAGGTTTAAAATATGCGTTGGAGTACAAGGAACAATCTAGCCAAATTGAGTATCTTAATGTTCGTTGCACTTCCTTGGTTTGTGAGCAAGTCCTTACCTGTGTCGCTGATTCTGCTTACCGTGAAAACAAAAACTTTACCTATGTGGAGTAGAGTTAGTTATTTACTTGTTGAAAATGATCATCTCCCCCAGGAGTGGCGAAAACTCATTGTAGAAATCTTTGACTTGTTTAAGAGGTTGGGTGAATGTGATATTAGTATCATGAGAGATGAAGTGGGAAGGCAAACCAAAGCTGCTTATTTTATGGCAACACGCGGCTGTTGGATCAAGTGGCCCCGTAAGAAGCACACAGTTGACAATGTTGCAGTGGATGAGCTGCAACCTGATGCTTTTCCGAAGGAGCTGAATCAAATTCTTTACCAGTATGAGTTCGTGAACTGAATATCTATCTAGTTAACAGAGTTTGAATTATCAAGTTTATGGGTTTTCAAGTATTCATATCTATCTAGTTTACTAGTTATAAGCAACTGTTTTGGATTCCTGTAAGACTCGCATGTAATATGAGTACTTCAATAATCAGCCATGTTTACGAGTTTTAGCCTATTTGTGCACTATTTGGGTCTCAGATCCATGTTCATAAATGGATCAGGTCTGTTCTACTTCCTCTTATGTCTATCCGAATGGTTTGGCTAGTAGTAGGTGTTGCGCCAAAGCCTGCGGAAGCGTTAGGTTGCACTACTACAATGGTACTAAAATATTTCCAAGAACACAATCACCCACACAAGAAGAACAAATATTTAACGCAGTTGAATCCTCAGGAAGGAATAAGCAATTTTATATATCACCGTAAAGGTTGGAATATACAAAACTTTAGACGAGAAGAAGAGAACTCTTACTTAGTTCTCATGTGTTTTTCTCTAGTTCTCTCTATGGCTATTTATACACATCAATAGGACTGGACACATTCCTTAACAAGGATTACTTTGCTACAAGTATAGGATTTCCTAACTTAGCTCTAAGAGACAAATCCTCTTAAGATGCTATACTTAGGACACAAGTACTTGGTTTCCTTAACCAACTAGATTTCCTAATCTAGTCCTTGACCGACCTACCAACAATTATCCACCTTGGATCATGTATCCATGCATGAGACGATCAATAGATAGAATCACCTCTATCTTCTAACGTCGATTGAACCATCACTGGCTGCCTACGTATCCTCAAAAGGAATCAAACCCGACCGTAGTTCTCTCAAATGGCCTCGCTAGAAGACCTCCACCAGGTTCCTAAGAACCTCTACCCCAAAAATGGCCTTTCACCAAACCTGATAGGATGTGGATCAATTTCAAACAATGTCGAAATTTGATCCCAGATACTACTTTAGTCAACATATCAGCTGGATTGTCTTTGGTATCTATCTTCACAAGTAGAATGTCTCCTTTTTCAAGAATTTCTCTCACAAAGTGAAATCGTACGTCTTGCAGAGGAAGTTCTAGCATGATGCACTTGATTGTTAGCCAAATAAATTGCACTTAGACTATCACAATGCACAGGAAGTTGGTCTTGCACAACTCCTAAGTCATCTAGTAATACTTGTAACCATATAGCCTCCTTAAATTCCTCAGTCACTGCCATATACTCCGCCTCCGTAGTTGAAAGTGCCACAGTAGATTGCAAGATTGATCTTCAACTTACTGGTGCTTCTACTATGGTAAATACATACCCTGTAGTTGAATGTCTCTTTTCCAAATCACCAGCATAGTCAGAATACACATACACAATACACAACCGATTGTTACTTTTATCCTTCACAAACTCCAAGATAACATAAATTGTACCATAAAGATACCTCAAAATCCATTTCACAGCTTGTCAATGTTCCTTGCCAGAAAAATGCATATAACGGCTGACCATACTAACTTCATGTGAAATGTCCGGCCTTGTACATACCATCATATACATCAAGATACCAACATCCTCCGCATATGGGACTTGGACTATATACTTTCGCTCTACTTCAGTAGTGGGAGACATACGAGCATTCAACTTAAAATGAGCACCAAGGGGAGTACTTACAAATTTAGTTCCTTCGTAGACACCAAACTTCTGTAACAATTTCTTCAAATATGCCTTCTGAGACAAACAAACTTTACCCTTATCTCTATCACGGTGAATCTCCATAGCAAGAATCTTCTTAGCCTCTCCCAGATCTTTCATCTCAAACTCAGATGATAACTTGTACTTCAAATTATCGATCTCGTTCTTGTTTTTCGATGCAATCAGCATATCATCGACATACAAGAGCAAATATATGAAAGATACATCACGTAGCTTCTTAAAGTTTACACAATGGTCATAGTGATTTCTTGTGTATGTTTGGCCTATCATAAACTATTCAAATCGTTTGTACCATTTTCTTGGAGACTGCTTCAGCCCGTACAATGATCTCTTTAGTTTACATACACAATCTTCTTTTCCATCAACCTTGAACCCACTCAGGTGAGTCATATAGATCTCATCTTCTAGATCACCATGTAAGAATGTTGTCTTAACATCTAGCTGAACTAGGTCTAAATCATATTGTGCTACCAAGGACAATAAAATTCGGATTGATGAGTGCTTCACAACAGGAGAGAACACCTCAATGTAGTCAATCCCTTCTCTTTGAGCATAAAATTTTTCAACTAACCTTGCCTTGTAGCGTACTTGATTCACCTGAGATCCTTCTTTCTTAGCATATACCCATTTGCACCCAATGGCCTTCTTACCATTCAGAAGCTTCATAAGAATCCATGTGCCATTCTTATAAAGAGACTCCATCTCGTCCTGCATTGCACCTTCCCATTCTTTACACTCTGCACTACATACAACTTCGAAATAGGAAGTAGGAGTACCATCTTCTATAACTGGTAATGCATAAGCAATGTAATCATTCATCCAACCAGGATTCTTGGTTGATCCTCTTGGTTTTCTGGTTGCAATGGTCTCTGTGACCGTAGCTTCTGTATCTTCTAGTGACTCTTGTTCTTCTTCCTCAATAGTGTCACTATCATTAGGAACTTCAGTAGTTACCTCTCTGGTAGACCCAATGTCTTCATAAGTATTCTGAACATATACAGACTTAGCTGAAATTAATGGAGTTGCATCATTCTCCACCTGCTACAAAGGCTCACTAGTACTGGTGCTTATGTCCTCCACCTGCCGAGAACCCCAAGACTTTACCAAAGACATAACATCAAATGTGACATCTCTACTCATGACTATCTTCCTCTCAACTGGATTCCAAATCTTGAACCATTTTACTCCATTCTTCATACCCACAAAGATTTCTTTCATAGCTCGGTTATCAAGCTTGTTTTCACTAACATGATACCACGCAGGACAACCAAAGATATGAATTGAGTCATAATCATAAGCTGGTTTACCAAACCACTTCTCCATAGGAGTTTTACCCTCTAATGCAGTTGATGGTAACCTATTAATGAGGAAGCACACATATGTAACTGTCTCATCCAAAAACGCCTTACCTAATCCAGCACTAGATAACATACATCGTATCTTCTCCAGCAAAGTACGATTCATGCGTTCATCTACCCCATTTTGTTGGGTTGTCTTATTAACTGTGAAGTGCCTATTTATCCCCTCATCCTGACATACTTGCAAGAATGGATCACTCTTGTACTCTCCACCATTGTCCGAACATAGTATTTTGATCTTTCTGCCAGTTTGAGTCTCAGTTGCCTTTTTCCACTTAACAAAGATTTCTAGGAATTCATCCTTATACCTCATGGTGTACACCCATACATGCCTAGAATAATCATCAATGAACGACACAAGCTAATGTTTCCCTCCCAATGATGCATTCTTGGAAGGACCACAAACATCTGAGTGAACATAGTCAAGAACTCCACTAGTATTATGAATAGCTGTGCCAAAGCTTGTTATTATTTTCTTTCCCCTTAACATAATGCTTTGCGGGCGATAACACCTTTCAACAATTCTTGTTGAATCAACCTATGCAACGACTTCTCACCTGGATGTGCAAGTCTCATGTGCCATAACTTCGTCTTCTTAGTAGTTGCACTCTCAATGTGTTCAAAAATAGACACATCCCCTGTTGTTTTCCTCCCAATCAAGTAATGTAAGTTATGATGACGTGTTCCATTCATGATTACCATAGATCCATAGATTACCTTTAGAACACCATTTTCAGCGACTAACTTGTAGCCCTTAACTTCCAAAGTTTCGAGCGAAGTTAGATTCTTCTTCATGGCAGGTACAAATCTTACCTCCTTCAGCTGTCTAACCATACCATCATGCATCTTGATACGAACACTACCAATTTCAATCACCCTGCAGGTATGATTGTTTCCCATACATACTTCTCCATCAATCTCTTCAAAACTTGAGAACCAGTCACGATATGGACATATATGATAATTTTCTCCAGTATCTAATACCCATGTTCCATCTGTAATAGTACAAGCTAATGGTGTCATAGTTAGCGAGAAATCAAAATCATCATTTGATTCTTCATTACCTTTAGCAATGTTCACCTCGGTATTACTATTATCTCCTTCTCTTGCCTTACGCTTGGTACAATCCTTATCCCAATGACCAAAGTGATGACACCAAGCAAACTCATTTTTCTTCAGTCGCGTCTTACTCTTAGAACGTCCTCTACCTTTACCACCATTCTTATTTATCATGTCTATTGAACGACCTATTGCAAGAAGAAAGTCATTATTAGCTTCACTTGCAAGGTATTCACGATCCATCTTCCTAAATTCCTCACTACGCAATGCTGTAGTGACTTCAGCGTATGTCATTTTATTCTTGCCGTGCATTAATGCTTTAATTACGGGTTCATACTTTTCAGGAAGAGAGTTTATCAGACACAAAGTTTGTTCCTCGTCGTTGATCTTCTCATGGTAGTTAACCAACTCAGCAAGAAGTTTATTATATGAATCTAGGTGCTCGGTTAGGGTTGAACCTATCTTCATGTTATAGCGATACAAATTACTTTTAAGATGTATCCTATTTGCCACGTTATTCACAAGGTATTCCTTCTCTATATTTTCCCAGAGATCCTTAGCTGAAGTCGCGTGCTGATAATTAACTCTTACTGCAGTTGCTAAATACCCTCGTATCGAAGCAAGACATAATTTATTCATCTTGTTCCACTGCTTTTCAGACATCTCCACTGGTTGACCTTCTATAGCTTCTTCTTGGTCAAGATGAACAAGAGCATCCATTACGTCCGTTCTCCATAAACCAAAGTTATTAGTTCCTATAAACTTTTCTACCTTGAGTTGTGATCTATGTGAATGAAATATTTCTTCTTTTGTTTCTATATCTTTATTTGTGGACTCAGGATGTTCTCCTTCAGGATCGTCGGTTCAACAGGTTTATCCCCGTCAACAATTGTTCTCAAACAACCAAATATAGATAAAAAAACATAACCTTTGAGATTAGTATTACCTCAAGCAATCTTCATAAAAATACCTTCACTTCAACTGCAATCTAAGTTCCCGTATCCAAGAGAGTCTCCTCGCTCTGTTACCAATTGTTTCTCCAAATCCTGTGGAAGCGTTAGGTTGCACTACTACAATGGTACTTCAATATTACCAAGAACACAATCATCCACAGAAGAAGAACAAATATTTAACGAGGTTGAATCCTCCGGAAGGAATAAGCAATTTTATATATCACCGTATAGGTTGGAATATACAAAACTTTAGACGAGAAGAAGAGAACTCTTACTTAGTTCTGGTATGTTTTTATCTAGTTCTCTCTATGGCTATTTATACACAACAATAGGACTGGACACATTCCTTAACAAGGATTACTTTCCTACAAGTATAGGATTTCCTAACTTAACTATAAGTGGAAAAACCTCTTAAGATGCTATACTTAGGACACAAGTACTTGGTTTCCTTAACAAACTAGATTTCCTAATCTAGTCCTTGACCGACCTACCAAAAGTAGGAAACACAAATTAATCTCCGATTGAGAATTAATCGGCGCAGAATGTATGGCCTAAGCATGTGTACACATTAATGGAAAAGGCTCCCAGACATCTTTAATAACTCTTCCCAGAATGTATGGCCTCAGTTCTTAATGAATATTTCCAAGCTAAAAAGAACAACAAATTCCAATTGAAAAAGGTTGAGAGGAGACCAAATGGATTCGAAGGAATAAGAACTAAACATTCCATAAAGATATTTTATTTAATGTGGAAATTATATTGTATGGCAGTTACTATAATAAAGTAAAGATGTTTAAAACTAAAAAAGCAAAAAGACAAAGAAGACTCACAAGCCAAAGAAACAACGGTATCAACAACCGAAATAATGTGGTTTAGGATAGAAATAATCAACTCAGTCAGTCTTCAAGATTCATATCAGATCTTGGTAGGGATGCTTCAGGTATCTCTCACTAGTACAGTATTCAAGTAACCTTGCAAGATAATAAGAGATCAAATAGAATATCACCTTTCTTTGTTGCAACACTATCATATGCAACACTTATCTTTGTGGACAAGCTAAATAATACATGGACATGATGTAAAAAAAAAGTAATGTGTATAACCGAGACATGACAACGGTGTATAACTACGTACACATCTACATAATATAGAAAACAAATAAAACTGATTCAATCCTTTTATTAAATTTCTTATCAAATATTTCAAAAAATTCGAGCAGCTTTGACGTTCACTAACAATATCTGAATCTCACAATAATAAAATGCTAATACAATTTAGTTTTTGTAGCTTATGAAGCCAGTGCCATAAAAAAACATAGATGGAACCTACGCAAACACTATTGGTGACTTGTGAGGGAAACCATAAAATTAAATATCCGAGATTAACCTTTATCACATGTATTTCTGAGACGCTCAAGCATCAAACTAACACCTTGTTTGTTTATTCCTGACTTATCTGAGTCGTCCGGATCTGAGTGAAATCACCTGACTATTGTTTACTTAATATGTGTGTTTTGAGTCAGATCTGACTCAACTGCGTCAAAAATATGTGAGTCGATGGTTTGGTCCCATGAGTATTTTGTTACCTGACTCAAATGGGTCCGAGTCAGAGGCTAGGTCTGAATCAGAGGTCGAGTCAGATCTGGCTCAAAGTAGAAAACAAACAGCCTGACTGCTGACTCGACGCGAGTCATGGGTTGACTCAGACCCAGACGCCGAGTCAGCTGCGAACAAACAAGGTGTAAGTCTGAGAAGATCCGACATTAATGTTTAATTCTTTGCGGAATGCTATAACGTTGTTCTCTTTTGTGCCTTTCCATCAACTTCCTTGTTAATCCAAGTACAATATTCTCCTCTTTGTCTTTATTATTTTGATTTTTGGCTACGAAGCCAATGTCAACTTCAGCAAACCCTGAAGTGTGGCATGGCTGATAACATAGGGTACCAATTTAATTGGGGATGTACTATTCCAAAGGCAAAAGATGTTTTGTCATGAAATTTGGTACAACCCCATGTAAGTAATATTTCAAAAATAAATTAAAAAGAAAATTAATAGTTCACTGCTGGATGGAGTTGAACTCGTGACCTCTCAGCCTAGAGTGTCTAGTCTTAATCCAATAAAATGCAAATGAACAAAACCACGAAGAAAGAGAGATAGAGAGTTAGGGTTTCTGGAGTAAAATCTCAGGCAGAGGTTGGATAGAATATAGAGAGAAGCTTCAGGTAAAAATTGAACCTTTTCGTTTTTTGTTTACAAAGATGCTTTCAATTTCCAGCAAGAAATCATGCAACAAAAACTTATCAGCATCAATTATAGGCAACAATTGTGCTATTTTAGGAGACATTTTATATCGTTTACCAGTGAAATCTCTGTATGTATTCAAACTCGTATCAAAACAGTGGAAATCTCTAATATCTGATGAATACTTTCAAAGAACGTATAACGTTTGGGGTCATCGACTTTCTATGCCTGCAATATGTTTGAAGAGAAGTTTCATAAAAGATATTGGAGAGATGACAGAACCCAAATATGAAACTTTGGTCATGGATGAATGAAACACTATCGATTATGTTCCATTCAATAGTTCAATTGTTGTTGATCGTCACTCGCATATAACTTTAGAGCAATCTTGCAATGGTCTTCTTCTTTGTAAAATTCATCGTGGATTTAATGGTTGTTTTAAAATTGGTTATGATATACATTATGTCATATAAAACCCGTCCATGAATCATTCAAGACCGCTTCCTCCTCCTGCATTCAGAAGACCTGATTACCATTGCATTCTAAGTGTCAGTCTAGCTTAAGATACCGGGAAGTCAAGTTATTACGAAGTTGTGGGTGTGTGCAAAACAGATACCAGCAAAGACTATCGTGTCAAAATCTATTCTTCCAAGACAGAGTCTTGGAGAGACGCTGGAGAAATTCCTGTCTCCAAAAATGATACATTATCTTTTTCTGATGTGTATTGGAATGGTTCAGTGCACTGGATTGACGATTGGTTAGCAGTTCTCTATTATTTTGATATTGATTGTGAATTAATGAAGACAATTGCAATGCCTACGGTTTCCATGAAAGAGTATGGATTGTATAGAAAAATTGTATACTTCAATGAGTGCGGAGGACATGTTTATCTTATGGAGAATAGAAGATACGATGTGCCCTGTTTTGACATATGGGAGATGCGTAAGGACTATACAGGATGGGATGTCAAGTATTATGTTGATCTTTATTCAATAGCATCTGTATCCCCCAGCATTTCAAAAGGTTCAAGACTTATAGTCGTTTTCACTTGCTGCATGTGCTGCTTATTTAGGAAGGCCAAGATGCACCAAGATTGATAATATGGATGAAGAAGAAGGACAAGGTGATATCATTTGACCATAAAAATAATAGTTTTAAGGAAATGTATGATGTTAAACCGTATGTTCAGGTAGAGGGATTTCAATACATCGAAACACTAGCTCATCCTTGAATAACTTGAATATTGATGTGAAGAAGGCAAACACATTAATGAACTGCCTAGAATTTCAGGTTCATTACATAATGTTGTTTGCTGTAAATTATTTTCTAATATTTTGCATTAATAGTTCTTGTAATGTCGTTATTTTAGTGGAAAACATAATGTTAGTACTGATGATGATGATGATTATGATGATGATTCTAGCTTGTATCTTCCATGATACTATTACATTGGTAATAATAGTAATGATGACGAGGGTGATTTTAGTCTGTGTTTTCATGGATCACGACCTGGTAATGTCAGTGTTTGGTCAACAATACAACTTTCTGTCGGATTATTGGCAACTTTCTGTCAGTGTTCTTATAATTCTCATGATGGTTCCATAGATTATTTTATAGATCTTGTTAAGGGTGTGGTTGTAGGATTCCTGCAACTACAATCAGCAACAATTATAGGCAACAATTGTGATATTTTAGGAGACATTCTATATCGTTTATTAGTGAAATCTTTGGGTATGTTCAAAATCGTTTCAAAACAATGGCTATCTTTAATATCAGATCCTTATTTCGAAATAAACTATAATCTTAGGAATCGTTATGAAGAAACAATTGATGGATAAAACAAGTATAAGTTGAAACTTTGGTCATGGACGAAACGGTATTTGATTACATCCCTTTCCATAATCCAATACCTTTTTACAGTTTCTCGCGTGTAACTTTTAAGCAATCTTGTAATGGTCTTGTTCTGTGTCAAGTTCTTAATGGACCTAATGATGATGACACACCTTACGTCATATAAAATCCGTCAATGAAGCATTGCAAAACCCTACCTCTACTTCCACTCAAAAAAACTGACGCCCGTTATGTCCGGAGTGTCACTATAGCTTTTGATCCTGTGAAATCAAGTTACTATGAAGTTGTGGTTGTCTTTAATCTAAATACCAACAAAGATATGCATCAAATTCAAATATACTCTTCCAAGACATATTTTTGGAGAGTCACAAGAGATCCTTTTCTTTTGTCTCCACCTGGTGGTGGTTTATCAGTGTTCTGTGTGTATTGGAATGGTTCAATGCACTGGGTCGACCAGAGGTCTGCAACGCTGCATTATTTTGATATTCATTATGAATCAATGAAGAAAATTGCAATTCCTACGGAGCCGCATCACATGGATCAACGTAGGAGGAATATTGTATACTTCGGTGAGTGCAAGGGACATATACATCTTATGGAGATGCACAAGGATGAAAGGTCCCGTTATGACATTTGGGAGATGCGAAAGGACTATACGGGACTGAATGCGAAGTATTTTGTTGATGTTACACAATGTGTACCAAGGCGTATTACCTGTAGTACTGGAAGAATTTATGTACAGTCGTTCTGAGTTGTATGTGCCGCTTGTTGAGGAAGGTGAAGGTTCATCAAGGTTGATATTATGGATAGAGAAGGAGAAGGTAATAGTATCCTTTGACCTTAAAAATAAGAGTTTTAAGAAAATTAGTGACCTTAATCCAGATGTCTTTGTAAACGGATTTCAGTATATCGAAACACTTGTTCATGCTTGAATATTGCTTTGAAGCCGCCAAATCAAATACATTTTCTTAAATTTTGTGTTAATAGTACTCCTGATAGAGCTAAATATGGATTTGATCGACTTCTACAGCTAACAATATAGGTAAGTACTTCTTTATTATATTAATGGAAATCGAGATCTGCAAGTGATCAGATTGGATATTCGTTACATTCATAGTGATGATAATAATGATCACAATGGTGATGATACTAGCTTGTATCATTACATTGCTAATGTTGGAGAAAAATGAGTTTTAATTAATAAGTTTTTTGGTCTTGGTGTGGTTTGATCTAATTACCTAAGGGTCTAAGGATACTCACTCATTTTTGGGTGAATGAAGTGGAACCTTTAGTCCCACATTGTGGAAAACTAAAGAGGATCTCCACTATATAACCATATGCTTATGGATATGTTGTAAAACAACATTGTGGGTGGAGCGGGTCATTAGGTCAAAAATACATATTTTGACCCATGCGATATGCACATATACCATGCACCAAGTTCCTTTTCTACTCGGATTTATTTTTGGCGAGTTTTTCTTTAGGAAATTGATTCCAAAAAATATTTTAAGAGTTTTATTTATGGTAAATTCTTTTTACACGTTTTTGAAGAAAACCAAAAACCTAACTTGATTCTCAAGTATCTTTTCCTATAAATACAACTCGAAATTTTGTTTTCAAATACAGAAAAATTCTTCTTTTATTCTAGGGTTTTCTCCATACGGTTTTACTTCCATCCCCGTTGCTGAGTTCGAAGAAAGGGTAACTTGTGTTGTGCTAACTCAAGTTATATCAGGAAGTCTTATCCTGGACACATCTTCGCTGTGAGGGGTTTAGCATTACTCAACTCGAGTATACCCGCGAACTAATGTGTTAAGGACAACTTGTTGAACCTGTGATTCTGCCTTCGTCAAGTTATTTCGGTAGAGTTGTCTTGGATTAGTTCTTACATATTATTATTGATACATCTAACGTGCTGTTAATTGTTGCAAGATCCCAACAATCTTAACACATTATTATTCCTTGCAACGATGTCAACAATGGAAACAAATATGAACGTTGAAAGACCACAGAAGTTTAACGGAAAGGATTTCAAGAGATGGCAATCCAATATGCTATTTTTTCTAAGCAATCATGAATTGGACGCAGTATTACAAGGTCCTCTTGATGTTTTCATGGCTGCTGAAGACAATACTGATGAAGATAGAGCATTTTACACGAGGGGTAACTATATGGATAAAAATCATATTATGAATGGTTTGGAAGATGCGATGTATGATTTTTACAATGCTAAAGAAAATTTCACTGCTTATGATTTGTGGACTGTGTTAGAAGCAAAGTACCAAGCGGAGACTGCAGGGAGCAAGAAATTTCTGGTGGCGAAGTTTTTGGACTTCAAGATAACGAATGATAAGTCTGTTGTGGATCAATTCCTCGAATTTCAACAAATTATTAACGAGATTCTTGCTGAAGGTATGGTCATTGATGAGACTTTTCAAGTGTCTTCGGTGATTGAGAAGTTACCATCTTCTTGGTCGGAGTACATGAGAAAACTGATACATGAAACTGGCGAGATCAACATGGTTGAATTGGGAAAGAAGATTCAAGTGGAAGAGATGTTATGCACCAAAGACAAGAACGTGTCATCTGCAAGGGACATGGCAAACAAAGCTCATATGTCTGAACACAAGTCATCCAAAGATGGAAAAGGTGACAACAATAATCGCAACTCGAAGCATGGACCTAACAAGAAAGGTATGTTTCGTAAACCAGAATCTAGAATTATTAAAATTAAGGGTCCTTGTTGGGTGTGTGGAAATACTGGTCATATGGCAGTTCACTGTAGACAACGTAAGGATAAGAAGAATAATGCTAACTTGGTTGAGAAGAGCAAAGACGAGTTTTCTGCTATGGTGTCTGAAGTTAATTTGGTGACCAATGTGATGGACTGGTGGGTAGACTCTGGATCTACTAAGCATGTATGTGGGAATAGAGACCTGTTCACCTCCTACCAGAAGGTAGGGGAAGGCGAGAAACTCTATATGGGTAACTCATCTGCATCAGATGTTACAGGAAAAGGAAAGGTCGGTCTGAAGCTCACATATGGAAAGACTCTCACATTGAATGAAGTTCTTCATGTTCCAGACATCTGCAAAAATCTTGTTTCTTGTTCTGTTTTAGATGATAAGGGTTTTAAAGTTACAATAGAGTCTGGAAAACTTATAGTAACTAAGGGCAATGATTATGTGGGTAAGGGTTATAAGACTGGGGGTCTATATAAACTTAATGTAACCTGTCCTGAATTGAAATTGAATGATTCTTCTGCTTACATGTGTGTGTCATTGAATGTTTGGCATGGTAGACTTGGTCATGTAAATTATAAATCAATGCACAAATTGGCTAGCGTAGGATGCATACCCAAATTCACTTTAGATAAAAATCATAAGTGTGAGATTTGCGTAGAATCTAAGCATGCTAAGAAATCATTCAATAAGAATATCCAGAGAAACTCTAAACCCTTAGACTTAAACCACTTAGACCTAGTTGATATGAAGTCAGTTCAAACAAGAGGTGGTAAGAAATGGTTTATTACTTTTATAGATGATTTTACGAGGTACTGCCATGTTTACTTACTTAGAGGAAAGGATGATGCCTTAGAAGCATTTAAGATATATAAAAGTGAAGTCGAAAACCAATTGAATACTACCATTAAAACTATTAGGTCTGACCGTGGTGGTGAGTATGAAATTCCCGTAGGAGATTTCTGTGAAGAACATGGCATAATACATGAGACTACAACCCCTTATTCACCTCAATCAAATGGTGTAGCTGAACGTAAGAACCGTACCCTTAAGGATATGATTAATGCCATGTTGATTAGTTCAGGATTACCTTCGAATTTGTGGGGGGAGGCTATCCTCTCCGCTAATTACATCTGAATGAGCAGTACCCTTTAAAGGATCAGATAAAACTCCATATGAGTTATGGAAAGATAAACAACCATCTTATGAATACTTCAAAGTGTGGGGGTGCTTGGAAAAGGTGGGCATCCCTCCTCCTAAGAAAAATAAGATAGGAACCAAAACCGTTGATTGTGTTTTTATAGGGTATCCTGAGCATTCTAGTGCTCATAGGTTTATGGTTGTGAGTTCTGAAATTTCTGACATAGGGTTTAATACTATCATGGAGTCTAGGGATGCTGTGTTTTTTGAGAATGTTTTTCCTTTGAAACGTGACTCTCGTAAGAGATGTATTGATGATCCCCTAGACGTGCCTTCAACTAGTCAGTCATTACCTTTAGAGGAAGATGAACTAGAAGTAGAACCTAGAAGAGGTAAAATGTCTAAAACTAAGAAAACATATCCTGGTTGCATTACATACCTAGCCGAGTCTGATCCTCTGATTTATAGAGAAGCCATGACTTGTCCTGAAGCTCCATGGTGGAAAGAAGCTTCCATTAGTGAAATGGATTCCCTTCGAGAAAACGGTACTTTTGAACTTGTAGATTTACCTCCAGGGTGTAAGGCCATAGGTTGTAAATGGATTTTCAAAAGAAAACGTAAGATAGATGGAACTATTGAAAAATACAAGGCTAGGTTGGTAGCTAAAGGCTACATACAAATAGAAGGTATAGATTTCTTCGACACCTATTCTCTAGTGAGTAGAATTAGCTCCATTAGGATGTTAATTGCTATAGATTTTGTCCATAATCTAGAGATACATCAAATGGATGTAAAGACAATGTTTCTTAATGGTGAGTTAGATGAAGAAATTTATATGGAACAACCTGAGGGCTTTGTAGTTAAAGGTTATGAAAAGAAAGTTTGTAAACTGGTTAAATCTTTGTATGGATTGAAACAAGCACCTAAATAGTGGCATGTGAAATTTGATCATGTGATGATTTCTAGTGGTTTTAGAATTAATGAATCTGATAAGTGTGTTTATACTAAACTTGTCAAGGATGCATGTGTGATTGTATGCTTGTATGTTGATGATATGCTTATACTAGGTACAAACATGGATGTTATTAATTCCACTAAGAAACTGTTGAATGAGAACTTTGATATGAAAGACTTAGGCCCCGCTGATGTCATATTAGGGATAAAGATTAGAAAAACTTCTAATGGTTATAGTCTGAGTCAGTCTCATTATGTTGAATCCATACTTAAGAAATTTAATCAGTTTAACTGTAAACCTGTGTGTACTCCGTATGATTCTAAGTGTAATCTCATGAAGAATAAGGGTGTAGGAGTTAACCAACT
Source organism: Papaver bracteatum (assembly GCA_023529315.1). NCBI lineage: Eukaryota > Viridiplantae > Streptophyta > Magnoliopsida > Ranunculales > Papaveraceae > Papaver > Papaver bracteatum. Next base: position 48,764 of record JAJJWX010004317.1, read on the forward strand.
TGAATACTCGAGAGTCATAGGAAGTATGATGTATTTGATGAATTGTACGAGACCAGACATTGCTTATGTTGTGAGTAGGTTAAGCAGGTATACTTGTAATCCAGGGAAGATACATTGGGATGCACTTATTAGAGTGTTGAGGTACTTAAAGTTCACAATGACCTTTTGTTTGAATTACGAAGGGTATCCGTCCGTCCTTGAGGGATTTTGCGATGCAAACTGGATAACAGGCTCAGAGGAGTCTAAGTCTACGAGTGGATATGTATTCACTCTAGCAGGTGCATCTGTATCTTGGAAGAGTTCCAAACATACATGTATAGCTCGTTCCACTATGGAATCGGAGTTTATTGCATTAGATAAAGCAGGAGAGGAGGCCGAATGGCTAAGAAACTTTTTAGAAGATATTCCTCTCTGGCATAGGCCTGTGCCAGCTATATCTATACATTGTGACAGCAAATCTGCAATAGGTAGAGCTAAGAATAGCTTCTACAATGGAAAGTCTATACATATGCGTAGAAGACATGATTCTTTGAAACTACTAATCTCAACAGGCGTTATTTCCATAGATTGGACAAGGTCCATGGAGAATATCGCGGACCCTTTGACGAAAGGTTTGTCCAAGGAGATAGTTAGTAAAGCATCGAGGGGGATGGGGCTTAGGCTCAATAATTAAACTTTCCATAAAGGATACTCAACCTTGCTGACTGGAGATTCCATGATCAAGGTTTCGAATGAGACAACTAATTTATGGTAGGTAAAGGTAAACACTATCAGAGAATTACATTCTCTGCCCCTTCCCTATGGTGTTGATATGATAGTGTGACTGCATGTGGAGGATGACTTTTAAATAAGTCTTAATGAGTTCCATAGTTTCAATTTGAGATTGAAGTGGGGTGTAGCAGTAAACACTCTTGATGGAACTCACCTATCTGAATGTGGAAGTGGGGCCGCTTCCTATGAGAATGGAGCCAATTCTCTAGAGCATTCTGAGAAACAGGATATGTCCAGGGCCAAATTGGAAAAAATGGCACGAACTTAGCAACGCCAGGAAGATATCATGCGTGGTAGTTGTCGCGAATTGCACCAAACAATAGCAGTTCGAGACCTCATGGACACTGTCTAGCAAGTAGTTCCGGTAACTTCTCACTAAGCAAGGGTTTAAGACCTCATGGACACATTTTCCTAAATGGTATTTTCCTTACTCTGATTTTTTCATTTTCCTAGATTTCATTCATGTGGGGGATTGTTGGAGAAAAATGAGTTTTAATTAATAAGTTTTTTGGTCTTGGTGTGGTTTGATCTAATGACCTAAGGGTCTAAGGATACTCACTCATTTTTGGGTGAATGAAGTGGAACCTTTAGTCCCACATTGTGGAAAACTAAAGAGGAGCTCCACTATATAACCATATGCTTATGGATATGTTGTAAAACAACATTGTGGGTGGAGCGGGTCATTAGGTCAAAAATACATATTTTGACCCATGCGATATGCGCATATACCATGCACCAAGTTCCTCTTCTACTCGGATTTATTTTTGGCGAGTTTTTCTTTAGGAAATTGATTCCAAAAATATTTTAAGAGTTTTATTTATGGTAAATTCTTTTTACACGTTTTTGAAGAAAACCAAAAACCTAACTTGATTCTCAAGTATCTTTTCCTATAAATACAACTCGAAATTTTGTTTTCAAATACAAAAAAAATCTTCTTTTATTCTAGGGTTTTCTCCATATGGTTTTACTTCCATCCCCGTTGCTGAGTTCGAAGAAAAGGTAACTTGTGTTATGCTAACACAAGTTATATCAGGTAGTCTTATCCTGGACACATCTTCGCTGTGAGGGGTTTAGCATTACTCAACTCGAGTATACCCGCGAACTAATGTGTTGAGGACAACTTGTTGAACCTGTGATTCTGCCTTCGTCAAGTTATTTCGGTAGAGTTGTCTTGGATTAGTTCTTACATATTATTATTGATACATCTAACGTGATGTTAATTGTTGCAAGATCCCAACAATCTTAACATATTATTATTCCTTGCAACGATATCAACAATGGAAACAAAGATGAACGTTGAAAGACCACAGAAGTTTAACGGAAAGGATTTCAAGAGATGGCAATCCAAGATGCTATTTTTTCTGAGCAATTATGAATTGGACGCAGTATTACAGGGTCCTCTTGATGTTTTGATGGCTGCTGAAGACAATACAGATGAAGATAGAGCGTTTTACACGCGGGGTAACTATATGGCTAAAAATCATATTATGAATGGTTTGGAAGATGCGATGTATGATTTTTAAAATGCAAAATAAAATTTCACTGCTTATGATTTGTGGACTGCGTTACAAGCAAAGTACCAATCGGAGACTGCAGGGAGCAAGAAATTTCTGGTGGCGAAGTTTTTGGACTTCAAGATAACGAATGATAAGTCTGTTGTGGATCAATTCCTCGAATTTCAACAAATTATTAACGAGATTCTTGCTGAAGGTATGGTCATTGATGAGACTTTTCAAGTGTATTCGGTGATTGAGAAGTTACCATATTCTTGGTCGGAGTACAAGAAAAAACTGAGACATGAAACTAGCGAGATCAACATGGTTGAATTGGGAAAGAAGATTCAAGTGGAAGAGATGTTGTGCACCAAAGACAAGAATGTGTAATCTGAAAGGGACATGGCAAACAAAGCTAATATGTCTGAACACAAGTCATCCAAAGATGGAAAAGGTGACAACAATAATCGCAACTCGAAGCATGGACCTAACAAGAAAGGTATGTTTCGTAAACCAGAATCTAGCATTATTAAAATTAAGGGTCCTTGTTGGGTGTGTGGAAATACTGCTGTAGACAACGTAAGGATAAGAAGAATAATGCTAACTTGGTTGAGAAGAGCAAAGACGAGTTTTCTGCTGTGATGTCTGAAGTTAATTTGGTGACCAATGTGATGGACTAGTGGGTAGACTCTGGAGCTACTAAGCATGTATGTGGGAATAGAGACCTGTTCACCTCCTACCAGAAGGTAGGGGAAGTCTAGAAACTCTATATGGGTAACTCATCTGCATCAGATGTTGCAGGAAAAGGAAAGGTCGGTATGAAGCTCAGATCTGGAAAGACTCTCACATTGAATGAAGTTCTTCATGTTCCAGAAATCTGCAAAAATCTTGTGTCTTGTTCTGTTTTATATGATAAGGGTTTTAAATTATAATAGAGTCTGGAAAAATTATAGTAACTAAGGGAAATGATTATGTGGGTAAGGGTTATAAGACTGGGGGTCTATATAAACTTAATGTAATCTGTCCTGAATTGAAATTGAATAATTCTTCTGCTTACATGTGTGTTTCATTGAATGTTTGGCATGGTAGACTTGGTCATGTAAATTATAAATCAATGCAAAAATTGGCTAGCGTAGGATGCATACCCAAATTCACTTTAGATAAAAATCATAAGTGTGAGATTTGCGTAGAATCTAAGCATGCTAAGAAATCATTCAATACGAATATCCCGAGAAACTCTAAACCCTTAGACTTAATCCACTTAGACCTAGTTGATATGAAGTAAGTTCAAACAAGAGGTGGTAAGAAATGGTTTATTACTTTTATAGATGATTGTACGAGGTACTGCCATGTTTACTTACTTATAGAAAAGGATGATGCCTTAGTAGCCTTTAAGATATATAAAAGTGAAGTCGAAAACCAATTGAATACTACCATTAAAACTATTAGGTCTGAACGTGGTGGTGAGTATGAAATTCCTGTGAATAACATGGCATAATACATGAGACTACAACCCCTTATTCACCTCAATCCAATGGTGTAGCTGAACGTAAGAACCGTACCCTTAAGGATATGATGAATGCCATGTTGATTAGTTCAGGATTACCTTCGAATTTGTGGGGGGAGGCTATCCTCTCCGCAAATTACATCCTGAACAATGTACCCTTTAAAGGATCAGATAAAACACCATATGAGTTATGGAAAGGTAAACAACCATCTTATGAATACTTCAAAGTGTGGGGGTGCTCGGCAAAGGTGGGCATCCCTCCTCCTAAGAAAAATAAGAAAGGACCCAAAACTGTTGATTGTGTTTTTATAGGGTATCCTGAGCATTCTAGTGCTCACAGGTTTATGGTTGTGAGTTCTGAAATTTATGACATAGGGTTGAACACTATCATGGAGTCTAGGGATGCTGTGTTTTTTGAGAATGTTTTTCCTTTGAAACGTGACTCTCGTAAGAGATGTATTGATGATCCCCTAGACGTTCCTTTAACTAGTCAGTCATTACCTTTAGAGGAACATGAACCAGAAGTAGAACCTAGAAGAGGTAAAAGGGATAAAACTAAGAAAACCTATCCTGGTTGCATTACATACCTAGCCGAGTCTGATCCTCAGACTTATAGAGAAGCCATGACTTGTCCTGAAGCTCCATGGTGGAAAGAAGCTTCCATTAGTGAAATGGATTCCCTTCGAGAAAACGGTACTTTTGAACTTGTAGATTTACCTCCGGGGTGTAAGGCCATAGGTTGAAAATGGATTTTCAAAATAAAACGTAAGATAGATGGAACTATTGAAAAATACAAGCCTAGGCTGGTAGCTAAAGGCTACATACAAATAGAAGGTATAGATTTCTTCGACACCTATTCTCCAGTGAGTATAATTAGCTTCATTAGGATGTTAATTGCTATATATTTTGTCCATAATCTAGAGATACATCAAATGGATGTAAAGACAATGTTTCTTAATGGTGATTTAGATGAAGAAATTTATATGGAACAACCAGAGGGCTTTGTAGTTAAAGGTTATGAAAAGAAATTTTGTAAACTGGTTAAATCTTTGTATGGATTGAAACAAGCACCTAAATAGTGGCATGTGAAATTTGATCATGTGATGATTTCTAGTGGTTTTAGAATTAATGAATCTTATAAGTGTGTTTATACTAAACTTGTCAAGGATGCATGTGTGATTGTATGCTTGTATGTTGATGATATGCTTATACTAGGTACAAACATGGACGTTATTAATTCCACTAAGAAACTGTTGAATGAGAACTTTGATATGAAAGACTTAGGCCCCGCTGATGTCATATTAGGGATAAAGATTAGAAAAACTTCTAATGGTTATAGTCTGACTCAGTCTCATTATGTTGAATCCATACTTAAGAAATTTAATCAGTTTAACTGTAAACCTGTGTGTACTCCGTATGATTCTAATTGTAATCTCATGAAGAATAAGGGTGTAGGAGTTAACCAACTTGAATACTAGAGAGTCATAGGAAGTCTGATGTATTTGATGAATTGTACGAGACCAGACATTGCTTATGATGTGAGTAGGTTAATCAGGTATACTTGTAATCCAGGGCAGATACATTGGGATGCACTTATTAGAGTGTTGGGGTACTTAAAGTTCACAATGACCTTTTGTATGAATTACGAAGGGTATCCGGTCTTCCTTGAGGGATTTTGCGATGCAAACTGGATAACAGGCTCAGAGGAGTCTAAGTCTAAGAGTGGATATGTAATCACTCTAGCAGGTGCGTCTGTATCTTGGAAGAGTTCCAAACATACATGTATAGCTCATTCCAATATGGAATCGGAGTTTATTGCATTAGATAAAGCAGGAGAGGAGGCCGAATGGATAAGAAACTTTTTAGAAGATATTCCTCTCTGGCATAGGCCTGTGCCAGCTATATCTATACATTGTGACAGCAAATCTGCAATAGGTAGAGCTAAGAATAGCTTCTACAATGGAAAGTCTATACATATGCGTAGAAGACATGATTCTTTGAAACTACTAATCTCAACAGGTGTTATTTCCATAGATTGGACAAGGTCCAAGGAGAATATCGCGGACCCTTTGACGAAAGGTTTGTCCAAGGAGATAGTTAGTAAAGCATCGAGGGGGATGGGGCTTAGGCTCAATAATTAAACTTGCCATAAAGGATACTCAACCTTGCTGACTGGAGATTCCATGATCAAGGTTTCGAATGAGACAACTAATTTATGGTAGGTAAAGGTAAACACTATCATAGAATTACATTCTCTGCCCCTTCCCTATGGTGTTGATATGATACTGTGACTGCATGTGGAGGATGAATTTTAAATAAGTCTTAATGAGTTCCATAGTTTCAATTTGAGATTGAAGTGGGGTGTAGCAGTAAACACTCTTGATGGAACTCACTTATCTGAATGTGGAAGTGGAGCCGCTTCCTATGAGAATGGAGCTAATTCTCTAGGGCATTTTGAGAAACAGGATATGTCCAGGGCCAAATTGGACATAACGGAACGAACTTAGCAACGCCAGGAAGATATCATGTGTGGTGGTTGTCGTGAATTGCACCCAACGCTAGCAGTTCAAGACCTCGTGGACAGTGTCTAGCAAGTAGTTCCGGTAACTTCTCACTAAGCAAGGGTTCAAGACCTCATGGACACTTTTTCCTAAATGGTATTTTCCTTACTCTGATTTTTTCGTTTTCCTAGATTTCATTCATGTGGGGGATTGTTGGAGAAAAATGAGTTTTAATTAATAAGTTTTTTGGTCTTGGTGTGGTTTGATCTAATGACCTAAGGGTCTAAGGATACTCACTCATTTTTGGGTGAATGAAGTGGAACCTTTAGTCCCACATTGTGGAAAACTAAAGAGGACCTCCACTATATAACCATACACTAGTGGAAAATGGGTGTTTACCAACCCACATCAGAGACCCCCAGTAACGGTAGTTGGGCCTCTGACCCGTAAAAGCGGTCTCTGATATAATAAAAAACCGGAAAAATTCTGGGAGCCTAAATAGCCTTCTCTGAATAAAAAAGTTTATGTACCATTTTACCCTTCCGGGAGCTCCGATTCAGAGACCCCCGGCCGTGAGATGCAGTTCTGATAGTTATGTTAAGCGGGAAATTTGCCGCCATATCCCACGGTCAAGATCTTTCTAACCTATAAACGGATGGATGTCAACTTCGTTTTTATCGATCCTATATAAATCCTCTCACATTTCTCTCTCTCTTCCCTTCTCCTTCCATAACTTTTCCAGCAGAAAAACTCACTCTAGAAACCCCTCACCATGAATGAATCATAAATCCACCATTAAGTTTATCTAATTACCGAATAGAAACTTGATTAACCTTCTACGGCTGTGAATTTAGTCTTTTATGGTTTGATTTTCTAAACAAAATCAGGTACAGTAATTAGGGTTTCAATTTGGGTTTCGAATTTTTAATTTTCAGTTAACTTGTTTTGCTATTTGTTTAATTATCTTCATTGGGTTCTAATCATTTATCGGTTTTTTGTTGATTTCAGTCGAATCTGTTAGTTAGGGTTTGAGTTTGTTCATCAGGTACAGGTAGGTTTCAATTGGATTTTTAATTTTCTTAATTTATTTTAATTGGAGTAGATTTTTGGTTGATTATCTTCAGTGGGTTCTAATTATTTATCTTTTTTTGTTGATTTCAGTTTTATCTCTGAGTTAGGGTTTGAGTTTGTTCATCAGGTACATGTAGGCTTCAATTTGATTTTGATTTTTTTTTTAATTTCTTTTCACTGTAATTTCTTTTTGGTTGATTATCTTCAGTGGGTTGTAATTATTTATCGTTTTTTGTTGATTTCAGTTTGATCACTGAGGTTTGAGTTTGTTCATCAGGTACAGGTTAGTCTTCAATTTGATTTTAATTTATTTTTTTAATTTCTTTTAACTGGAGTAGCTTTTTGGTTGATTATCTTCATTGGGTTCTAATTATTTGTCTTTTTTTTTGTTGATTTCAGTTTGAACTTCAACAGCTTAAGTTGCAGGAAGATCTTCACAGGTATAATGATGACTGAACTGGTACTGGGAACATACCAGAATGTACAAATATATACATCTCCTGTGATCTCCTTCTTCTTACTTGTATTGGAATTTTTTTTTACATCTCCACTTAAATTTAAGAAATGTAAATTAGATACTATGTAGGTAGTTGTTGGTTTCTGATATCTTATCAACTCCAAGCATAGTGAATCAGTGATATGAATTTCAATGTGTTATTTGTTTGCAATATTTTTCTTTTTTTGGTTAAGTAATTTGGCTATAATCTTGCTAGCTAATCCTGCAATTTAGCTTGATATTTGGATTTTTAAGCATAGATTTATAGTAAGTATGGCTTTTGTTGATATGTTTAGAGGCTTAACTGCTATCTCATAAGTGTGGTTATAGGCCTGAAAAAGAATTTCTTGCAATCATGTTGTTGTTGATCTACCGTATAGTAGTATATAGTCATGTTATTAAAAGTATTTTGTTATTGTCACCAAACTTAAAGTCATTTTGAGTTAGTTTTTGTTCTTCAAGTTGGTTGTTGAGTTTGCTGGTTTTATAATTGCCTGAATATTCATGGTGATTAAATTGAATGCTTGAATAGTGTCAATGTGTACTCATTCTGATCAGATTGTTTGTTTAATAAGCTTTGAAGGTTATTTGTTCACCAATATTAGTAGAGCTATGGATGATAAGAATATGTTTTTGATGCTTTACCTATGTAGGTGTTCTACTTTGTTGAAACATCTCTATTAGTATGTCCATATGACACTGATTCAGATTGGTTGTTGAATATAACAAATAAGAATCGAGTGTCATGTGGACACACTTTAAAGGCGTGTCCGCAAAGTTGACCTTTTATAGCGTTCCTTTTTCTTGCTTAACTGTAGGGATGTGTCATTTGTGAGCCTTAAAAGTTTTATTCCTTACATCTTGATTCAATTGTTTCAGCCTCCTCTCTAGGCTTCACCTAATGTTTGAATTTCCAGAATTTAGTACCTCATACCTCAAGTATCTAGCATAACATGATATGTTTGTATCCACTGTTTGTTTTGAATTCATGTTTCAAATTGTCTTTCTTATTATTTCATCTGCATAACCTTAAAATTCCAATGCTATGGTAAAAGACTGACTATTTGGTTGGGTGGGTTAGGTGCTCAACACCTTCCTGACCGACCTGTAACTTGATTCCCAAACCCATGTCTCTGAAAGTTGGGACGGGATTTTATCAAGAAGTTTAAGTTTCAAAATTCATTTTTTATTTTATGCGTTAGAATTGTATCCATGTACATCCATATTTCTAATTGTGTTGTTTTCTTTTGTGTCATACGATATACCTGTTGATTGGACGAACTATAGTTATATTTTTATATGCTCATCAGAAAATAATAAGTGGATTTGTTTGTTTAATCCAAGTTGACTAAGATTTTGTGTTATGTTGTCCTGTATACAGAGATGAGAATTCATGTTGGAGGTACCAGCCGATTCCGTTCTGCAAGTACTAGGTCGCCAAGTACTACTCCTACCTCAAATGAAGTTAACTGGCCAAGGGGTTTGATCGATTCACAAGGCTCTCCATCAACTGATGGTGAAAACACATCTGCAAGTCCAAGTGTAGGGAGTCAACGTGTGTCTTCGTCACATGGTGACCATTCTCCAATCCCAGGTAATGGGAATCAACCTGAAGGACATGAATGGCATGAGGCTTTTCATCAGGCAGATGATGATCATGGAGAAACCGTGGAAAGCATGAATGGTATAATATACAACTCTGTTTTTTCAGTTTCCTTTGTGATATATGTTATGTTGTATATTGATTTCTAATTTTTTGTGTTTTCAGTAGATGATCAACTTCCAAAAATCCTATTCAATTCCTTGGGCCAACTAATAGAAGATATTTCTAAGCCATATGCTTCCAGACTTGGGGTGATATCAAGGAGTGTCGTCTCACCACATTATGAGGATTGGAAGATAGTCCCTCCGGAATATAAGGAAGAAATTTGGAGGAGCCTTAAGAATGAGTACAAGGTACCTGAAATCATCAAGGCAAAATCTTTAAGGATGGCAAATAAGTCATGGAAAAACAGAAAGACTAAACTAAGAAATTGGTGTGATAAGTTTGATATTATTGCTGCGAAAAAGCACAATCGACCAGTAGGTATGAGGAGAGAGCATTGGGAAGACTTTGTTGACATGTATGCTTCTGCCAAGGATCAGAAACTAAGGGAAATAGGGAAGGAATCAAGAAAGCAACTGAAAGTTCTGCATACTACTGGAAGGGATGGCATTGCTCGTCATCGGCATGTGATGGAGCAACAAAGTCCAACCGACAGTGTATCAAGATCTGTTGTATACTTGGCAACCCATGTTTACCAAGAAACCCCTCAAGAAGAACTTGATTTAATGGACCCAAATTGTTATGATATAAAATGCAGAGAATATGTTGTAAGTCCTGTGATTTTTCTTTCTTGGTTTTTGATTGACTTTTTTACATTTGCCTTTTGGTTTTCTTTGAAATTTGTTTTCCACTTACATATCATTTGATTAACTTTCCAGGCTATGATAAGGGAGTTGAACGAAACTGAGCAGTATAGATAGGAAACCAATTTGGACAAAGATGCAGTCTCCACGGTGGGTGCATATGATTTCGTAGTGCAGTTTTCCCAAATAAAAAGAAACTTGTCAGTTGCTAGATTATTTGTTTTTTACTGGTAGGTGCTTGGAATTGATAATAGAGGCTTTGTTCGAGGAATGGGAGGTGGGATATCGAAGACTGAATTGATTGCCTCTGCAGTTCCAAGGGAGCAGTTACGTCAACAGGTGCTGAAGACTAGAGCTGTTGTTGATCATGTTCGTACTCTTGAGGTCACTGTTGAGACGCTAATGGCTGGTTTAAGCTGCAATACTAGCACCAGCAATGCTAATGCTCAGGTAGAATTATATACATAGTTAATGATCAATTGCATGAGTTTTTTGATTTATTGTTGTTTTCAAGAACGTTTGTTCAATACTGTTTTGAAGTTTCATGTTTGATTAACCAATTAATAGTGAACTAGAATCTTATACTAGGTTTTCAAAATTAGTCTTTGTTTCTCTTATGATTTGTTTGTCTTGTTTGTAAATGTGAACCATGTATGTATCCATCCCAATGAAAATAATGTTTAAAAATTGAAGTAGTTGTCTCTTGATGATTTCTTGATTCTAAGGGATATTATCATGCTTAGTTTATATTGCAAATCCCTGTCATTGTGTGGAAAATAACAACGGTAACTAGTTTTTTTTGGAGTTCGCTTTTCTTACTGATTCATTAAGATTCTTCTTGTTCAATAACTCTTTGTTTGAGTAAGATCTGATCTCTTGATTCTTTAGGGGAAATAGTTAGAAGTTACATGAATTTGTTTGCAGTTTTGGTGGTGAGGTGACATCTTTTCGTTATTGTTACTGAAATTCATTGAATATGTCTGCTTCCTTGAATAATATTTAAGAACCTACACTTTATGATTTTTATTGAAATCAAAAGCTTGAACATGATTACAACTTTTTTCAACGGGACTGTTCCTATGTTTGCATTTTTTTTATGATGTGCACCAGTAATTCTTATTGCCATAATAATGGATGTGGTTATGATCTGCAGGGAATGAATGGTGGTGCTTGTCAAACTAGAACTGATCAGGCAGTAATTTTGAGAAATATGAGAAAGAGATGCGTTGCCTTGGTCCATATAGATAGGAGTAGGCCTCCACCAAATGATGAATATCATTTGGTCCAATTTGATGAAGTTTGTATAGAATCTGAGGCTCTCTGTGATGGCGATGGGACTTTTAAGGATGTTATGATAGTAGAAAATATTTTTTGGCCGCAACTCTCTGTTAGTCTAATTTCCATTGATGGTGCTGGGTTTTAATGAAGTTGGAGTTCTGGTTTTTTTGTGGAGGTACCGACTTTTTGGGATTTCTTTTTGGGTATATATACATGGTTGGTATACATGTAAGTTTTTTGGATATATATTTAGGTACTGGTTTTATATATGTAACTATTTTTGGCAAGCTTAACTTTCAGATGTAACTATTTTGGGCAAGCTGAACTTTCAGATGTAACTATTTTGGGCAAGCTTAACTTTAAGATGTAACTATTTTTGGATTTCTTGCAAGTTTGTATGGTTTTGAGTCTCATCTCTTTTTTTTTTGTTGTAAAGAAGAGGATACTCAAAACATGTAAAGAAGTGTCACTACAATAAAAATCAGTTTTGACAACGGACATAAGACAATGTTTTCCAAAACGTTGTCTAGAGGTCAGCCTTTCACAACACCTAGTCCGAAAAAACATTGTCGAATCGCGACAACAATTAAAGTTGGTTTCGTTTACCTTTGGTTGTCCATCTCTACTGTACTATATCAAACACGCTCTATACAAGGTTAACAGAGAGAGAGAAAAACAAAAAAAAAAAACCTAAATCTATCTTCTTCTCGCCTCTTCCTCTTCCCCACCCTCTCTTAATTTTCTCTTGGTCTGAAATCTCGGTGAACTAATCGAATCAAGAAATTGTTGCGTTGTAACCCTCTCGATCTATTGTTCTACACATCTCTGTATAATATCATGAAATTATTGTTGTTTTCTCTTTATAATTTCATGAAATTGTTTGAAGATGAAGAAGAAGAATATAAGGGTTTAACTTATCGGCTAAAGAAGAAAAAGAGATAAGTTTTTTTCTTAGGATTGTCTTCCTCCTTAATTTTCTCTATCCCTAATTTTTTTTTTTTTACCTTTTCTAAATTTAAAACATCAGATCTAAGTTCAGCTCTTTATTTTCTTAAGACCCCAACCTTTGTTGAATCACCTGATATGAAATTAGGAGGTTGTAATGGTTAGGTATGAAAAGGTATTGATTTGTTTTTGGTGGATATCTTGGTAGACTAAATTTCGGTTGAAGCCATTATAATGGGTTTTGTGCGAGATGATGTGTTTTGAATAATTATTAGTTAAATTGGATTATATTATGATTATGGAGCATTCATTATTTGTTTGAGACATTCAATTGTTATTTTGTTTGGGGTTATCTAAACTTATTTAGATCCTGTGTTCGTCTATGATTTTGGTCATTAATTGTTCTTTGGTGAACAGGTCTATGCAAGAAGAATTTAAGCTGCAAGAAGAGAGGAAGCCCTAATGTATGTTATGATTGTGGTTGGAGTTCTTTGCTAAATTTGAAGCAAATAGAAATTTAGGTATCATCCTTAGTTCCTTACACCCACTTTGGTTATAATTTCATTTCAAATGAGTATGTACCTAATGAATTTTCTTTTGTTACTCGGGAAAGCAACAAGTGAAACTGAAGAAAAAAGGGGCTAGCTAATTTGAGACCAAGTTTTTGAAGTAAATCCAATCCATTACACTGTGGAGGGATAATCAATTTATTTAGCTAAAAGAAGAGCAAGAAGATGAGGAAGAACTGATGTATGTTATGACTGAAGAATGGTTGGAGTGCTTTGCTAAATCAGAAGCAAAAATCAATTAGGTACTATCGTTGCACTTCTTTTGTTGACATCAATTGAGCTTGCTTATATAATTTTAGCCTTGTGAATGGTCTAGCTGAGTGGTGTGTTTTTGAATAGATTGATATGCCAGCGACTATCGGATAGGAAACTGAGAAAAGGGTTGTCGTAATACATGTAGTAATTATTCTGGTTATTATCGTTTTGCAAGATTAACATCGTGTTCATTATCCTCAATTTTTAATTCGGTTTAATCAAATGTTTAATATTCTTGCAGGGAATGGGAATTTCTTGTTGGTAAACTTGCCTTGTACACTGCACTTGGAGGTCTTCATCCTTCTGCAGTAAGTGTTTCTTAATTAAACTAAATATCCGCCTCTTTGTGCACTATCGAGCAATACAACAATTGGAATCAATAAGATGAACTTCGGTTATGGGCATCTCATAGAACTTGTTTTATTTCTTATTGCTCATTTAGAATTTTCAATTTTGTGTTAGTGCTCTAAAGCTGCTATTGCTATATCTGTATCTAAGGTTACTCAGGTATATGGTGTTGCACATACTTTGGTTTTGATTATCTTGGATTTATTGTCTATTACTAATATTTATGGTTGTACAGACCCCTGAGATACTCGAGCTATCAAAGCAAATAAAGGAGAAATTAAAAGAGGTTGATAAACTTGGTAAGTTGGCCCTCATGAGATAGGATGATTCTTCGGTTTTGTTAAATGTTGATATACCTTTATCCTCACTGGTATTGGTTATACTAAATTGAGATATAAATTGCAGATTATGAAGGTAAAGCTGATAGTAAGATTCGCGCATTGGAGGCGGTGGAAGAACTAAGAACCAAGAGAGCAGATAAACATGTGACTCTCACATTGAATGAAGTTCTTCATGTTCCAGACATCTGCAAAAATCTTGTGTATTGTTCTGTTTTAGATGATAAGGGTTTTAAAGTTACAATAGAGTCTGGAAAACTTATAGTAACTAAGGGCATTGATTATGTGGGTAAGGGTTATAAGACTGGGGGTCTATATAAACTTAATGTAACCTGTCCTGAATTGAAATTGAATGATTCTTCTGCTTACATGTGCGTGTCATTGAATTTTTGGCATGGTAGACTTGGTCATGTAAATTATAAATCAATGCACAAATTGGCTAGCGTAGGATGCATACCCAAATTCACTTTAGATAAAAATCATAAGTATGAGATTTGCGTAGAATCTAAGCATGCTAAGAAATCATTCAATAAGAATATCCAGAGAAACTCTAAACCCTTAGACTTAAACCACTTAGACCTAGTTGATATGAAGTCAGTTCAAACAAGAGGTGGTAAGAAATGGTTTATTACTTTTATAGATGCTTTTACGAGGTACTGCCATGTTTACTTACTTAGAGGAAAGGATGATGCCTTAGAAGCATTTAAGATATATAAAAGTGAAGTCGAAAACCATTTGAATACTACCATTAAAACTATTAGGTCTGACCGTGGTGGTGAGTATGAAATTCCCGTAGGAGATTTCTGTGAAGAACATGGCATAATACGTGAGACTACAACCCCTTATTCACCTCAATCAAATGGTGTAGCTGAACGTAAGAACCGTACCCTTAAGGATATGATTAATTCCATGTTGATTAGTTCAGGATTACCTTCGAATTTGTGGGGGGAGGCTATCCTCTCCGCTAATTACATCCTGAACAGAGTACCCTTTAAAGGATCATATAAAACTCCATATGAGTTATGGAAAGATAAACAACCATCTTATGAATACTTCAAAGTGTGGGGGTGCTTGGCAAAGGTGGGCATCCCTCCTCCTAAGAAAAATAAGATAGGAACCAAAACCGTTGATTGTGTTTTTATAGGGTATCCTGAGCATTCTAGTGCTCACAAGTTTATGGTTGTGAGTTCTGAAATTTCTGACAGAGGGTTGAACAATATAATGGAGTCTAGGGATGCTGTGTTTTTTGAGAATGTTTTTCCTTTGAAACGTGACTCTCGTAAGAGATGTATTGATGATCCCCTAGACGTGCCTTCAACTAGTCAGTCATTACCTTTAGAGGAAGATGAACTAGAAGTATAACCTATAAGAGGTAAAATGTCTAAAACTAAGAAAACCTATCCTGGTTGCATTACATACCTAGCCGAGTCTGATCCTCAGACTTATAGAGAAGCCATGACTTGTCCTGAAGCTCTATGGTGGAAAGAAGCTTCCATTAGTGAAATGGATTCCCTTCGAGAAAACGGTACTTTTGAACTTGTAGATTTACCTCCAGGGTGTAAGGCCATAGGTTGAAAATGGATTTTCAAAATAAAACGTAAGATAGATGGAACTATTGAAAAATACGAGGCTAGGCTGGTAGCTAAAGGCTACATACAAATAGAAGGTATAGATTTCTTCGACACCTATTCTCCAGTGAGTATAATTAGCTTCATTAGGATGTTAATTGCTATAGATTTTGTCCATAATCTAGAGATACATCAAATGGATGTAAAGACAATGTTTCTTAATGGTGAGTTAGATGAAGAAATTTATATGGAACAACCAGAGGGCTTTGTAGTTAAAGGTTATGAAAAGAAATTTTGTAAACTGGTTAAATCTTTGTATGGATTGAAACAAGCACCTAAATAGTGGCATGTGAAATTTGATCATGTGATGATTTCTAGTGGTTTTAGAATTAATGAAACTCATAAGTGTGTTTATACTAAACTTGTCAAGGATGCATGTGTGATTGTATGCTTGTATGTTGATGATATGCTTATACTAGGTACAAACATGGACGTTATTAATTCCACTAAGAAACTGTTGAATGAGAACTTTGATATGAAAGACTTAGGCCCCGCTGATGTCATATTAGGGATAAAGATTAGAAAAACTTCTAATGGTTATAGTCTGACTCAGTCTCATTATGTTGAATCTATACTTAAGAAATTTAATCAGTTTAACTGTAAACCTCTGTGTAATCCGTATGATTATAAGTGTAAAATCATGAAGAATAAGGGTGTAGGAGTTAACCAACTTGAATACTCGAGAGTCATAGGAAGTATGATGTATTTGATAAATTGTACGAGACCAGACATTGCTTATGTTGTGAGTAGGTTAAGCAAGTATACTTTTAATCCAGGGAAGATATATTGGGATGCACTTATTAGAGTGTTTAGGTACTTAAAGTTCACAATGACCTTTTGTTTGAATTACGAAGGGTATCCGTCCGTCCTTGAGGGATTTTGCGATGCAAACTGGATAACGGGCTCAGAGGAGTCTAAGTCTACGAGTGGATATGTATTCACTCTAGCAGGTGCATCTGTATCTTGGAAGAGTTCCAAACATACATGTATAGCTCGTTCCACTATGGAATCGGAGTTTATTGCATTAGATAAAGCAGGAGAGGAGGCCGAATGGCTAAGAAACTTTTTAGAAGATATTCTCTCTGGCATAGGGCTGTGCCACCGACTATATCTATACATTGTGACAGCAAATCTGCAATAGGTATCGCTAAGAATAGCTTCTACAATGGAAAGTCTATACATATGCGTAGAAGACATGATTCTTTGAAACTACTAATCTCAACAGGCGTTATTTCCATAAATTGGACAAGGTCCATGGAGAATATCGCGGACCCTTTGACGAAAGGTTTGTCCAAGGAGATAGTTAGTAAAGCATCGAGGGGGATGGGGCTTAGGCTCAATAATTAAAATTTCCATAAAGGATACTCAACCTTGCTGACTGGAGATTCCATGATCAAGGTTTCGAATGAGACAACTAATTTATGGTAGGTAAAGGTAAACACTATCAGAGAATTACATTCTACCCCTTCCCTATGGTGTTGATATGATAGTGTGACTGCATGTGGAGGATGACTTTTAAATAAGTCTTAATGAGTTGCATAGTTTCAATTTGAGATTGAAGTGGGGTGTAGCAGTAAACACTCTTGATGGAACTCACCTATCTGAATGTGGAAGTGGGGCCGCTTCCTATGAGAATGGAGCCAATTCTCTAGAGCATTCTGAGAAACAGGATATGTCCAGGGCCAAATTGGAAAAAATGGCACGAACTTAGCAACGCCAGGAAGATATCATGCGTGGTAGTTGTCGCGAATTTCACCAAACAATAGCAGTTCGAGACCTCATGGACACTGTCTAGCAAGTAGTTCCGGTAACTTCTCACTAAGCAAGGGTTTAAGACCTCATGGACACATTTTCCTAAATGGTTTTTTCCTTACTCTGATTTTTTCATTTTCCTATATTTCATTCATGTGGGGGATTGTTGGAGAAAAATGAGTTTTAATTAATAAGTTTTTTGGTCTTGGTGTGGTTTGATCTAATGACCTAAGGGTCTAAGGATACTCACTCATTTTTGGGTGAATGAAGTGGAACCTTTAGTCCCACATTGTGGAAAACTAAAGAGGAGCTCCACTATATAACCATATGCTTATGGATATGTTGTAAAACAACATTGTGGGTGGAGCGGGTCATTAGGTCAAAAATACATATTTTGACCTGTTTATATGCACATATACCATGCACCAAGTTCCTCTTCTACTCGGATTTATTTTTGGCGAGTTTTTCTTTAGGAAATTGATTCCAAAAATATTTTAAGAGTTTTATTTATGGTAAATTCTTTTTACACGTTTTTGAAGAAAACCAAAAACCTAACTTGATTCTCAAGTATCTTTTCCTATAAATACAACTCGAAATTTTGTTTTCAAATACAAAAAAATCTTCTTTTATTCTAGGGTTTTCTCCATATGGTTTTACTTCCATCCCCGTTGCTGAGTTCGAAGAAAAGGTAACTTGTGTTATGCTAACACAAGTTATATCAGGTAGTCTTATCCTGGACACATCTTCGCTGTGAGGGGTTTAGCATTACTCAACTCGAGTATACCCGCGAACTAATGTGTTGAGGACAACTTGTTGAACCTGTGATTCTGCCTTCGTCAAGTTATTTCGATAGAGTTGTCTTGGATTAGTTCTTACATATTATTATTGATACATCTAACGTGATGTTAATTGTTGCAAGATCCCAACAATCTTAACATATTATTATTCCTTGCAACGATATCAACAATGAAAACAAAGATGAACGTTGAAAGACCACAGAAGTTTAACAGAAAGGATTTCAAGAGATGGCAATCCAAGATGCTATTTTTTCTGAGCAATTATGAATTGGACACAGTATTACAGGGTCCTCTTGATGTTTTGATGGCTGCTGAAGACAATACAGATGAAGATAGAGCGTTTTACACGCGGGGTAACTATATGGCTAAAAATCATATTATGAATGGTTTGGAAGATGCGATGTATGATTTTTAAAATGCAAAATAAAATTTCAACGCTTATGATTTGTGGACTGCGTTACAAGCAAAGTACCAATCGGAGACTGCAGGAGCAAGAAATTTCTGGTGGCGAAGTTTTTGGACTTCAAGATAACGAATGATAAGTCTGTTGTGGATCAATTCCTCGAATTTCAACAAATTATTAACGAGATTCTTGCTGAAGGTATGGTCATTGATGAGACTTTTCAAGTGTATTCGGTGATTGAGAAGTTACCATATTCTTGGTCGGAGTACATGAAAAACTGAGACATGAAACTAGCGAGATCAACATGGTTGAATTGGGAAAGAAGATTCAAGTGGAAGAGATGTTGTGCACCAAAGACAAGAACGTGTAATCTGAAAGGGACATGGCAAACAAAGCTAATATGTCTGAACACAAGTCATCCAAAGATGGAAAAGGTGACAACAATAATCGCAACTCAAGCATGGACCTAACAAGAAAGGTATGTTTCGTAAAACAGAATCTAGCATTATTAAAATTAAGGGTCCTTGTTGGGTGTGTGGAAATACTGCTGTAGACAACGTAAGGATAAGAAGAATAATGCTAACTTGGTTGAGAAGAGCAAAGACGAGTTTTCTGCTGTGATGTCTGAAGTTAATTTGGTGACCAATGTGATGGACTAGTGGGTAGACCCTGGAGCTACTAAGCATGTATGTGGGAATAAAGACCTGTTCACCTCCTACCAGAAGGTAGGGGAAGTCTAGAAACTCTATATGGGTAACTCATCTGCATCAGATGTT
Source organism: Papaver bracteatum (assembly GCA_023529315.1). Lineage (NCBI taxonomy): Eukaryota > Viridiplantae > Streptophyta > Magnoliopsida > Ranunculales > Papaveraceae > Papaver > Papaver bracteatum. The sequence continues at coordinate 68,101 of JAJJWX010004317.1, forward strand.
GCAGGAAAAGGAAAGGTCGGTATGAAGCTCAGATCTGGAAAGACTCTCACATTGAATGAAGTTCTTCATGTTCCAGACATCTGCAAAAATCTTGTGTCTTGTTCTGTTTTATATGATAAGGGTTTTAAATTATAATAGAGTCTGGAAAAATTATAGTAACTAAGGGAAATGATTATGTGGGTAAGGGTTATAAGACTGGGGGTCTATATAAACTTAATGTAATCTGTCCTGAATTGAAATTGAATGATTCTTCTGCTTACATGTGTGTTTCATTGAATGTTTGGCATGGTAGACTTGGTCATGTAAATTATAAATCAATGCAAAAATTGGCTAGCGTAGGATGCATACCCAAATTCACTTTAGATAAAAATCATAAGTGTGAGATTTGCGTAGAATCTAAGCATGCTAAGAAATCATTCAATACGAATATCCCGAGAAACTCTAAACCCTTAGACTTAATCCACTTAGACCTAGTTGATATGAAGTAAGTTCAAACAAGAGGTGGTAAGAAATGGTTTATTACTTTTATAGATGATTGTACGAGGTACTGCCATGTTTACTTACTTATAGAAAAGGATGATGCCTTAGTAGCCTTTAAGATATATAAAAGTGAAGTCGAAAACCAATTGAATACTACCATTAAAACTATTAGGTCTGACCGTGGTGGTGAGTATGAAATTCCCGCAGGAGATTTCTGTGAATAACATGGCATAATACATGAGACTACAACCCCTTATTCACCTCAATCAAATGGTGTAGCTGAACGTAAGAACCGTACCCTTAAGGATATGATAAATGCCATGTTGATTAGTTCAGGATTACCTTCGAATTTGTGGGGGGAGGCTATCCTCTCCGCAAATTACATCCTGAACAATGTACCCTTTAAAGGATCAGATAAAACACCATATGAGTTATGGAAAGGTAAACAACCATCTTATGAATACTTCAAAGTGTGGGGGTGCTCGGCAAAGGTGGGCATCCCTCCTCCTAAGAAAAATAAGAAAGGACCCAAAACTGTTGATTGTGTTTTTATAGGGTATCCTGAGCATTCTAGTGCTCACAGGTTTATGGTTGTGAGTTCTGAAATTTATGACATAGGGTTGAACACTATCATGGAGTCTAGGGATGCTGTGTTTTTTGAGAATGTTTTTCCTTTGAAACGTGACTCTCGTAAGAGATGTATTGATGATCCCCTAGACGTTCCTTTAACTAGTCAGTCATTACCTTTAGAGGAACATGAACCAGAAGTAGAACCTAGAAGAGGTAAAAGGGATAAAACTAAGAAAACCTATCCTGGTTGCATTACATACCTAATGAGTCTGATCCTTGACTTATAGAGAAGCCATGACTTGTCCTGAAGCTCCATGGTGGAAAGAAGCTTCCATTAGTGAAATGGATTCCCTTCGAGAAAACGGTACTTTTGAACTTGTAGATTTACCTCCAGGGTGTAAGGCCATAGGTTGAAAATGGATTTTCAAAATAAAACGTAAGATAGATGGAACTATTGAAAAATACGAGCCTAGGCTGGTAGCTAAAGGCTACATACAAATAGAAGGTATAGATTTCTTCGACACCTATTCTCCAGTGAGTATAATTAGCTTCATTAGGATGTTAATTGCTATAGATTTTGTCCATAATCTAGAGATACATCAAATGGATGTAAAGACAATGTTTCTTAATGGTGAGTTAGATGAAGAAATTTATATGGAACAACCAGAGGGCTTTGTAGTTAAAGGTTATGAAAAGAAATTTTGTAAACTGGTTAAATCTTTGTATGGATTGAAACAAGCACCTAAATAGTGGCATGTGAAATTTGATCATGTGATGATTTCTAGTGGTTTTAGAATTAATGAATCTTATAAGTGTGTTTATACTAAACTTGTCAAGGATGCATGTGTGATTGTATGCTTGTATGTTGATGATATGCTTATACTAGGTACAAACATGGACGTTATTAATTCCACTAAGAAACTGTTGAATGAGAACTTTGATATGAAAGACTTAGGCCCCGCTGATGTCATATTAGGGATAAAGATTAGAAAAACTTCTAATGGTTATAGTCTGACTCAGTCTCATTATGTTGAATCCATACTTAAGAAATTTAATCAGTTTAACTGTAAACCTGTGTGTACTCCATATGATTCTAATTGTAATCTCATGAAGAATAAGGGTGTAGGAGTTAACCAACTTGAATACTAGAGAGTCATAGGAAGTCTGATGTATTTGATGAATTGTACGAGACCAGACATTGCTTATGATGTGAGTAGGTTAAGCAGGTATACTTGTAATCCAGGGCAGATACATTGGGATGCACTTATTAGAGTGTTGGGGTACTTAAAGTTCACAATGACCTTTTGTATGAATTACGAAGGGTATCCGGTCTTCCTTGAGGGATTTTGCGATGCAAACTGGATAACAGGCTCAGAGGAGTCTAAGTCTAAGAGTGGATATGTAATCACTCTAGCAGGTGCGTCTGTATCTTGGAAGAGTTCCAAACATACATGTATAGCTCATTCTAATATGGAATCGGAGTTTATTGCATTAGATAAAGCAGGAGAGGAGGCCGAATGGATAAGAAACTTTTTAGAAGATATTCCTCTCGGCATAGGCTCATACCAGCTATATCTATACATTGTGACAAGCAAATCTGCAATAGGTAGAGCTAAGAATAGCTTCTACAATGGAAAGTCTATACATATGCGTAGAAGACATGATTCTTTGAAACTACTAATCTCAACAGGTGTTATTTCCATAGATTGGACAAGGTCCAAGGAGAATATCGCGGACCCTTTGACGAAAGGTTTGTCCAAGGAGATAGTTAGTAAAGCATCGAGGGGGATGGGGCTTAGGCTCAATAATTAAACTTGCCATAAAGGATACTCAACCTTGCTGACTGGAGATTCCATGATCAAGGTTTCGAATGAGACAACTAATTTATGGTAGGTAAAGGTAAACACTATCATAGAATTACATTCTCTGCCCCTTCCCTATGGTGTTGATATGATACTGTGACTGCATGTGGAGGATGAATTTTAAATAAGTCTTAATGAGTTCCATAGTTTCAATTTGAGATTGAAGTGGGGTGTAGCAAAGTAAACACTCTTGATGGAACTCACTTATCCGAATGTGGAAGTGGGGCCGCTTCCTATGAGAATGGAGCTAATTCTCTAGGGCATTTTGAGAAACAGGATATGTCCAGGGCCAAATTGGACATAACGGAATGAACTTAGCAACTCCAGGAAGATATCATGTGTGGTGGTTGTCGCGAATTGCACCAAACGCTAGCTTGATTCAAGACCTCGTGGACAAATGTCTAGCAAGTAGTTAAGGTAACTTCTCACTAAGCAAGGGTTCAAGACCTCATGGACACTTTTTCCTAAATGGTATTTTCCTTACTCGATTTTTTTCGTTTTCCTAGATTTCATTCATGTGGGGGATTGTTGGAGAAAAATGAGTTTTAATTAAATAAAATTATGGTCTTGGTGTGGTTTGATCTAAAGACCTAAGGGTCTAAGGATACTCACTCATTTTTGGGTGAATGAAGTGGAACCTTTAGTCCCACATTGTGGAAAACTAAAGAGGACCTCCACTATATAACCATACACTAGTGGAAAATGGGTGTTTACCAAACCACATCGAGAGACCTGAGAATCAGTAGTTGGGCTCTCGACCCGTAAAAGCGGTCTACGATATAATAAAAAACCGGAAAATTTCGGGAGCCTAAATAGCCTTCTCTGAATAAAAAGTTTATGTACCATTTTACCCTTCCGGAGCTCCGATTCGAGACCCCCGGCCGTGAAATGCAGTTCTGATAGTTATGTTAAGCGGGAAATTTGCCGCCATATCCCACGGTCAAGATCTTTCTAACCTATAAACGGATGGATGTCAACTTCGTTTTTATCGATCCTATATAAATCCTCTCACATTTCTCTCTCTCTTCCCTTCTCCTTCCATAACTTTTCCAAGAAAAAACTCACTCTAGAAACCCCTCACCATGAATGAATCATAAATCCACCATTAAGTTTATCTAATTACCGAATAGAAACTTTATTAACCTTCTACGGCTGTGAATTTAGTCTTTTATGGTTTGATTTTCTAAACAAAATCAGGTACAGTAATTAGGGTTTCAATTTGGGTTTCGAATTTTTAATTTTCAGTTAACTTGTTTTGCTATTTGTTTAATTATCTTCATTGGGTTCTAATCATTTATCGGTTTTTTGTTGATTTCAGTCGAATCTGTTAGTTAGGGTTTGAGTTTGTTCATCAGGTACAGGTAGGTTTCAATTGGATTTTTAATTTTCTTAATTTATTTTAATTGGAGTAGCTTTTTGGTTGATTATCTTCAGTGGGTTCTAATTATTTATCTTTTTTTGTTGATTTCAGTTTTATCTCTGAGTTAGGGTTTGAGTTTGTTCATCAGGTACATGTAGGCTTCAATTTGATTTTGATTTTTTTTTAATTTCTTTTCACTGTAATTTCTTTTTGGTTGATTATCTTCAGTGGGTTGTAATTATTTATCGTTTTTTGTTGATTTCAGTTTGATCACTGAGGTTTGAGTTTGTTCATCAGGTACAGGTTAGTCTTCAATTTGATTTTAATTTATTTTTTTAATTTCTTTTAACTGGAGTAGCTTTTTGGTTGATTATCTTCAGTGGGTTCTAATTATTTGTCTTTTTTTTTGTTGATTTCAGTTTGAACTTCAACAGCTTAAGTTGCAGGAAGATCTTCACAGGTATAATGATGACCGAATCGCATGGGAACATACTGAATGTACAAATATATACATCTCCTGTGATCTCCTTCTTCTTACTTGTATTGGAATTTTTTTTTACATCTCCACTTAAATTTAAGAAATGTAAATTAGAATCTATGTAGGTAGTTGTTGGTTTCTGATATCTTATCAACTCCAAGCATAGTGAATCAGTGATATGAATTTCAATGTGTTATTTGTTTGCAATATTTTTCTTTTTTTGGTTAAGTAATTTGGCTATAATCTTGCTAGCTAATCCTGCAATTTAGCTTGATATTTGGATTTTTAAGCATAGATTTATAGTAAGTATGGCTTTTGTTGATATGTTTAGAGGCTTAACTGCTATCTCATAAGTGTGGTTATAGGCCTGAAAAAGAATTTCTTGCAATCATGTTGTTGTTGATCTACCGTATAGTAGTATATAGTCATGTTATTAAAAGTATTTTGTTATTGTCACCAAACTTAAAGTCATTTTGAGTTAGTTTTTGTTCTTCAAGTTGGTTGTTGAGTTTGCTGGTTTTATAATTGCCTGAATATTCATGGTGATTAAATTGAATGCTTGAATAGTGTCAATGTGTACTCTGTCCTGATCAGATTGTTTGTTTAATAAGCTTTGAAGGTTATTTGTTCACCAATATTAGTAGAGCTATGGATGATAAGAATATGTTTTTGATGCTTTACCTATGTAGGTGTTCTACTTTGTTGAAACATCTCTATTAGTATGTCCATATGACACTTGATTCAGATTGGTTGTTGAATATAACAAATAAGAATCGAGTGTCATGTGGACACACTTTAAAGGCGTGTCCGCAAAGTTGACCTTTTATAGCGTTCCTTTTTCTTGCTTAACTGTAGGGATGTGTCATTTGTGAGCCTTTAAAGTTTTATTCCTTACATCTTGATTCAATTGTTTCAGCCTCCTCTCTAGGCTTCACCTAATGTTTGAATTTCCAGAATTTAGTACCTCATACCTCAAGTATCTAGCATAACATGATATGTTTGTATCCACTTGTTTGTTTTGAATTCATGTTTCAAATTGTCTTTCTTATTATTTCATCTCGCATAACCTTAAAATTCCAATGCTATGGTAAAAGACTGACTATTTGGTTGGGTGGGTTAGGTGCTCAACACCTTCCTGACCGACCTGTAACTTGATTCCCAAACCCATGTCTCTGAAAGTTGGGACGGGATTTTATCAAGAAGTTTAAGTTTCAAAATTCATTTTTTATTTTATGCGTTAGAATTGTATCCATGTACATCCATATTTCTAATTGTGTTGTTTTCTTTTGTGTCATACGATATACCTGTTGATTGGACGAACTATAGTTATATTTTTATATGCTCATCAGAAAATAATAAGTGGATTTGTTTGTTTAATCCAAGTTGACTAAGATTTTGTGTTATGTTGTCCTGTATACAGAGATGAGAATTCATGTTGGAGGTACCAGCCGATTCCGTTCTGCAAGTACTAGGTCGCCAAGTACTACTCCTACCTCAAATGAAGTTAACTGGCCAAGGGGTTTGATCGATTCACAAGGCTCTCCATCAACTGATGGTGAAAACACATCTGCAAGTCCAAGTGTAGGGAGTCAACGTGTGTCTTCGTCACATGGTGACCATTCTCCAATCCCAGGTAATGGGAATCAACCTGAAGGACATGAATGGCATGAGGCTTTTCATCAGGAAGATGATGATCATGGAGAAACCGTGGAAAGCATGAATGGTATAATATACAACTCTGTTTTTTCAGTTTCCTTTGTGATATATGTTATGTTGTATATTGATATCTAATTTTTGTGTTTTCAGTAGATGATCAACTTCCAAAATCCTATTCAATTCCTTGGGCCAACTAATAGAAGATATTTCTAAGCCATATGCTTCCAGACTTGGGGTGATATCAAGGAGTGTCGTCTCACCACATTATGAGGATTGGAAGATAGTCCCTCCGAATATAAGGAAGAAATTTGGAGGAGCCTTAAGAATGAGTACAAGGTACCCGAAATCATCAAGGCAAAATCTTTAAGGATGGCAAATAAGTCATGGAAAAACAGAAAGACTAAACTAAGAAATTGGTGTGATAAGTTTGATATTATTCTTTGAAAAAGCACAATCGACCAAGAGGTATGAGGAGAGAGCATTGGGAAGACTTTGTTGACATGTATGCTTCGCCAAGGATCGAAACTAAGGGAAATAGGGAAGGAATCAAGAAAGCAACTGAAAGTTCTCGCATACTTTTGGAAGGGATGGCATTGCTCGTCATCGGCATGTGATGGAGCAACAAAGTCCAACCGACAAAGTGTATCAAGATCTGTTGTATACTTGGCAACCCATGTTTACCAAGAAACCCCTCAAGAAGAACTTGATTTAATGGACCCAAATTGTTATGATATAAAATGCAGAGAATATGTTGTAAGTCCTGTGATTTTTCTTTCTTGGTTTTTGATTGACTTTTTTACATTTGCCTTTTGGTTTTCTTTGAAATTTGTTTTCCACTTACATATCATTTGATTAACTTTCCAGGCTATGATAAGGGAGTTGAACGAAATGAGCAAAGATAGATAGGAAACCAATTTGGACAAAGATGCAGTCTCCACGGTGGGTGCATATGATTTCGTAGTGCAGTTTTCCCAAATAAAAAGAAACTTGTCAGTTGCTAGATTATTTGTTTTTTACTGGTAGGTGCTTGGAATTGATAATAGAGGCTTTGTTCGAGGAATGGGAGGTGGGATATCAAGACTGAATTGATTGAGTTCAAGGAGCAAGATTCGTCAACAGTCTTTGAAGACTAGAGCTGTTGTTGATCGTGTTCGTACTCTTGAGGTCCTGTTGAGACGCTAATGGCTGGTTTAAGCTGCAATACTAGCACCAAACAATGCTAATGCTCGGGTAGAATTATATACATAGTTAATGATCAATTGCATGAGTTTTTTGATTTATTGTTGTTTTCAAGAACGTTTGTTCAATACTGTTTTGAAGTTTCATGTTTGATTAACCAATTAATAGTGAACTAGAATCTTATACTAGGTTTTCACAATTAGTCTTTGTTTCTCTTATGATTTGTTTGTCTTGTTTGTAAATGTGAACCATGTATGTATCCATCCCAATGAAAATAATGTTTAAAAATTGAAGTAGTTGTCTCTTGATGATTTCTTGATTCTAAGGGATATTATCATGCTTAGTTTATATTGCAAATCCCTGTCATTGTGTGGAAAATAACAACGGTAACTAGTTTTGTTTGGAGTTCGCTTTTCTTACTGATTCATTAAGATTCTTCTTGTTCAATAACTCTTTGTTTGAGTAAGATCTGATCTCTTGATTCTTTAGGGGAAATAGTTAGAAGTTACATGAATTTGTTTGCAGTTTTGGTGGTGAGGTGACATCTTTTCGTTATTGTTACTGAAATTCATTGAATATGTCTGCTTCCTTGAATAATATTTAAGAACCTACACTTTATGATTTTTATTGAAATCAAAAGCTTGAACATGATTACAACTTTTTTCAACGGGACTGTTCCTATGTTTGCATTTTTTTTATGATGTGCACCAGTAATTCTTATTGCCATAATAATGGATGTGGTTATGATCTGCAGGGAATGAATGGTGGTGCTTGTCAAACTAGAACTGATCAGGCAGTAATTTTGAGAAATATGAGAAAGAGATGCGTTGCCTTGGTCCATATAGATAGGAGTAGGCCTCCACCAAATGATGAATATCATTTGGTCCAATTTGATGAAGTTTGTATAGAATCTGAGGCTCTCTGTGATGGCGATGGGACTTTTAAGGATGTTATGATAGTAGAAAATATTTTTTGGCCGCAACTCTCTGTTAGTCTAATTTCCATTGATGGTGCTGGGTTTTAATGAAGTTGGAGTTCTGGTTTTTTGTGGAGGTACCGACTTTTTGGGATTTCTTTTTGGGTATATATACATGGTTGGTATACATGTAAGTTTTTTGGATATATATTTAGGTACTGGTTTTATATATGTAACTATTTTTGGCAAGCTTAACTTTCAGATGTAACTATTTTGGGCAAGCTGAACTTTCAGATGTAACTATTTTGGGCAAGCTTAACTTTAAGATGTAACTATTTTTGGATTTCTTGCAAGTTTGTATGGTTTTGAGTCTCATCTCTTTTTTTTTGTTGTAAAGAAGAGGATACTCAAAACATGTAAAGAAGTGTCACTACAATAAAAATCAGTTTTGACAACGGACATAAGACAATGTTTTCCAAAACGTTGTCTAGAGGTCAGCCTTTCACAACACCTAGTCCGAAAAAACATTGTCGAATCGCGACAACAATTAAAGTTGGTTTCGTTTACCTTTGGTTGTCCATCTCTACTGTACTATATCAAACACGCTCTATACAAGGTTAACAGAGAGAGAGAAAAACAAAAAAAAAAACCTAAATCTATCTTCTTCTCGCCTCTTCCTCTTCCCCACCCTCTCTTAATTTTCTCTTGGTCTGAAATCTCAGTGAACTAATCGAATCAGAAGAAATTGTTGCGTTGTAACCCTCTCGATCTATTGTTCTACACATCTCTGTATAATATCATGAAATTATTGTTGTTTTCTCTTTATAATTTCATGAAATTGTTTGAAGATGAAGAAGAAGAATATAAGGGTTTAACTTATCGGCTAAAGAAGAAAAAGAGATAAGTTTTTTTCTTAGGATTGTCTTCCTCCTTAATTTTCTCTATCCCTAATTTTTAAGCTCTGTTTTTTTTTTTTTTTTTTTTTTTTTACCTTTTCTAAATTTAAAACATCAGATCTAAGTTCAGCTCTTTATTTTCTTAAGACCCCAACCTTTGTTGAATCACCTGATATGAAATTAGGAGGTTGTAATGGTTAGGTATGAAAAGGTATTGATCTGTTTTGGTGGATATCTGGTAGACTTAAATTTCAGTTGAAGCCATTATAATGGGTTTTGTGCGAGATGATGTGTTTTGAATAATTATTAGTTAAATTGGATTATATTATGATTATGGAGCATTCATTATTTGTTTTAGACATTCAATTGGAAATTTTTTCTGGGGTTATCTAAACTTATTTAGATCCTGTGTTCGTCTATGATTTTGGTCATTAATTGTTCTTTGGTGAACAGGTCTATGCAAGAAGAATTTAATCTGCAAGAAGAGAGGAAGCCCTAATGTATGTTATGATTGTGGTTGGAGTTCTTTGCTAAATTTGAAGCAAATAGAAATTTAGGTATCATCCTTAGTTCCTTACACCCACTTTGGTTATAATTTCATTTCAAATGAGTATGTACCTAATGAATTTTCTTTTGTTACTCAGGAAAGCAACAAGTGAAACTGAAGAAAAAAGGGGCTAGCTAATTTGAGACCAAGTTTTTGAAGTAAATCCAATCCATTACACTGTGGAGGGATAATCAATTTATTTAGCTAAAAGAAGAGCAAGAAGATGAGGAAGAACTGATGTATGTTATGACTGAAGAATGGTTGGAGTGCTTTGCTAAATCAGAAGCAAAAATCAATTAGGTACTATCGTTGCACTTCTTTTGTTGACATCAATTGAGCTTGCTTATATAATTTTAGCCTTGTGAATGGTCTAGCTGAGTGGTGTGTTTTTGAATAGATTGATATGCCAGCGACTATCGGATAGGAAACTGAGAAAAGGGTTGTCGTAATACATGTAGTAATTATTCTGGTTATTATCGTTTTGCAAGATTAACATCGTGTTCATTATCCTCAATTTTTAATTCGGTTTAATCAAATGTTTAATATTCTTGCAGGGAATGGGAATTTCTTGTTGGTAAACTTGCCTTGTACATCGTGACTTGGAGGTCTTCATCCTTCTAAAGTAAGTGTTTCTTAATTAAACTAAATATCCGCCTCTTTGTGCACTATCGAGCAATACAACAATTGGAATCAATAAGATGAACTTCGGTTATGGGCATCTCATAGAACTTGTTTTATTTCTTATTGCTCATTTAGAATTTTCAATTTTGTGTTAGTGCTCTAAAGCTGCTATTGCTATATCTGTATCTAAGGTTACTCAGGTATATGGTGTTGCACATACTTTGGTTTTGATTATCTTGGATTTATTGTCTATTACTAATATTTATGGTTGTACAGACCCCTGAGATACTCGAGCTATCAAAGCAAATAAAGGAGAAATTAAAAGAGGTTGATAAACTTGGTAAGTTGGCCCTCATGAGATAGGATGATTCTTTGGTTTTGTTAAATGTTGATATACCTTTATCCTCACTGGTATTGGTTATACTAAATTGAGATATAAATTGCAGATTATGAAGGTAAAGCTGATAGTAAGATTCGCGCATTGGAGGCGGTGGAAGAACTAAGAACCAAGAGAGCAGATAAACATGTGATCTTCTCTTCTTTTTTTCATTGTTGATTGGCTTGTTCAAGGTCTTTTTCTTCTTGTAGTGTCATACATGTTTATATGCATCTTGGACTTTTTTTCTCTTTAGTTTTTATATTCTGGTCTTGGATATCATTTGAATTGCGACAGCTTTCTAATTTGTTATTATCCCTGTTTACAGGCGATGCTTCTTCTTGATGCGTTCAATAAGGACAGAGATTCCTTGACATAACCACAGAAAAATGCACCAGCACTGGCTCCTTTGCGTACGCTCTTTCCACCTGATGCTCGCACCAAAGAAATGATCAATGAAAAGCTGAAAAAGGCAGACGATCTTGGTAAATGATGAGTCAAATCTTTATGATTGAACTGGATTGTACTTGTGTTCTTTATTTAATTCGGGTTTGTAGTTTCCAGTGCTTGGCTATAACTATTGATGTGGGAATAAACAAACAGAATTTGTTGGACAACGAGTTCTACGTTGGGCTCAAGCAAAACAGGGCAACTGACTAGGTTCGGTAATTTTCTTTGCCCGACAAGTTTGTATTGTAACTTGAGTTGCTGAATATTTTATTCATAATCTTTACCAATTTTGAAATATTGAATGATGGCCCGATCTTTTTGGTTATAGGAATATGTTGACCTTCTACATGAGTTTATGTATGCAGTTAAAAAAAAAATTGGGGAAAAAGTCATTGTGTAGTAGTCATAAAAATTGGCCGATATTTGTAATCAATTGTGATGTTTCCGCAAAGCTTGATCATGCATGTTGGTACACAGAGGTCTGATGGTTTGTCTTTCTTTGACCACATCCAGTACGAATACTTTGCGAACCACAATGTATTTGAATACTTACAAGATATAGCACAAGCCATCTTGTTTTTAATGATAAAATCTCCATGTAAAGCGAGTGTAGTTTTTTTTTTGCTTAAGAGTACTTTGGAAATCATTTATTGTAATGTTGCAGGGGACTGCATCTGTGGTTCTTTCAGGGTTCGTTGAAGCATGAAGTTTGTCAGTAGTACCTACCTGACCATAAATTCTTATTTCTTGGTTTTGGAGAGGTCATCTCTATTTCCTTATGTTTATACGCAAATGTTACAATTTTAGAAAAAAAGATAGCAAGTCATAACACTATAACAGTGAACGTGTTAATGGGAGTTGTTTGCCTTATTTTTTTCTATGCATCTTGGAGACAACTGTTTTCTCATTTCTATTTGTTGGTGTTTGCAGGCTCGAATTGGTATAGAAAAACTAATATCTCTTGATAACATGTATATAAATTAATTTTTTGTAAGAAGGAAATATGCTTACAAACTCTTAATCTTGTGAGACATATCACTCATAATGTTTGGACTCTCGTTGCAGACGCAATCTACAGTAGAAAATACAAAAAAAAACTCGAAATGGGAAGAGCTGTGGTTAGAAGCTCGTAAAAATATGGGACAAGGAAATTTGAAGGTAAAAAACACGAACTCTCAGTGTTGCCCTAAAATTGATAAGAACATGTATATATGCATTACTGATTTTAGAAGAGTTGGTTGTTTGCGATATCTGTTGTTAACTTAGGCTTCTTACATGGTTAAAATTGGGAAAATGACTGGCCCATGTAATTATCCGCCACAAGTAGGATCAAGTATGTTTTTAAAGTCAATATGTTCGTATATTTTGTCTTAAAGCTTCCATGTACTAAGTTTGTTTATTATGTTGAACTATGGTTAATTAAAATATGATAGACATGCCCACAGTGTATTTGGTGTGTACAAGCATGTGGAGGATCAACCCTGTAAGATGATTAATTAGCAAGGAGAGATTGTTGCATATGGAAAAGTAGCGGTCATAGGTGCTGATAGAACAGTTCACGGCACTCCATTAGTAAATGATGCAAAAGCACTGTAAATCGGCGTATGTTGTTATCTGTAGAATCTTGTCCTTGGTGAAATTAGCCTAGCTATTGAGGCATTATTCTTTGTGATCTTTGTATCATGGAATATTATTGATTTAATGCAAAGAAATGAATCACACATTAAGGCAGTCAATTTATATATAAAATCTTCATTTTTGGTATAATCTGTGAATTATTATTTTTATATTTTTTAAATCTAAAAATATTTCGACAACGATTTTTTAATGTTGTTGAGACAACATCTCACAATACAAAAAACCTGTTATTATTTGGTTACGTATGACAACGTTGCTTGCAATGGAGAATAACCGTTGTTGAAGGGGTAAAACTTTTAACAACCCCCCCCATTCAACAACGTCTGGAAAAACATTGTCGTACCCTTTCTACAACGGTTTTCCCGTGTTGTCAAAGGCCGTTTTTCTTGTAGTGTGTCTTGCAACTTCTATATGAATATGTAGCTTAGGCATGTTTTGGAGCCATGCCTTTTCTAATGAAATATATTATTATTATTATTAACTTTTAGATTTTTTACATCATTTCAGTTTCAATATTGTTAGTAACTTTTAACTTGTTGTATATCCTCAAATTTCAATCCAGCAAGACCAATTTTTCTTTTTGATAATTATCATGTTGCACAGGAACTTCAATTCATTGCTAATGGAGAATCTGAAGAAAAAAAAGACGCTACAAATTGATTCTTTTCATTACCATAATCTTTTACATTCAAATTTCAACTTCATCAAAAACCATAAGAAGATTATATCGTTCATAAACATATAAGAACTTATCTGGGAAAAAATCAAAAATGAAATATGACTCGTTTAGAGGCGATTCAACCCATTCAGCTGAGTCAGTTATCAATCTGACTCTTTTGACACCATAAGTTTCTTATCCACCCGAGAATATATAAAAAGAAAGAAAGGAAATATTTTCTCTCTCTCGTAAGATTTATTCACTCTCTCGACAGATTTTAAGTTTCTCAGAAAAACATTATCAGGCAGATTTAAGTTTACGGCTAGGCTTTTAATTCTCGAAGTTTCTCATAGGCTTTTAATTCTCGATATGTACCTGACCTAATTTATTGAACCTTCGGAGGATTTAAAGGCTCAACAACTCTGATTTTATTTCAGAAATCAGATCTCCATCTCACCAATTTATTAGGGTAAGTACTATTTTCAAAGTTAAAATTTGTTAGGGTTTAGACTAATTGATTTCAGTTTCAGTTGGTTATTGAATTTGTGGGTTTTTGTTTAATTAGGTCAAAATAAGTAGTGTACTTGTAATCAATGAGTGATGTTCATGCTTTCATACTTTTGTATGTGGATTTGTGTAATTGCATATCACTTTGGGTACTATCTGATTTGTGTGAGTAACACTGGTTCCATTTATATTGATTTTCTTCTTCTTTTGTTCATTGCTTGATTTGATGAGTTCTTTCCAGTTATGATTTAGATTTTGAATAAGATTTGAATGTTTACAGAATATGTATGTTGAATTGCAGAAATTAGATTGTACAAGATAATGAAAAGAAACTTAAATATATTTTTCAGGTGGTAAATTGTTGATATGTGACTCTAGGTTGACTACTTCATGTGTAATTAGAGCTGTAGAAACAAAGCTATGCCATGTATGTACTGTGTTGATCAATCTTGGTTTGTAGAGCCATCTTTCTGTCTAAGGATGTTATGCATGGATTTACATTTAATCGTTTGAGAAAGATGGGAATCTAGGACTCTACTGTAGGAACGACGAGCTTTTAGCGCTTGAAAGTTAATATTTTGTAAGATGATATTGTATATCACATGGGTTTCTGGTTAGTTAGTTATTTGTTTTAGTCCCATGTCCTTTTTTGCTTTATTTTGTTGTTGGGATCTCTTACAGACTCCATGTGTTTTGTAAATGAAACTGGGTGGTGAAATGAAAGCAAGGTCTGACCTTTAGGTGTCTAAAGTACCGAATATATGTTGCTGGCAAATCTTAAAATGTAGCAATAGCTGGTAATTTATATGATAATGTGAAATGAAGCTAGGATTTAAATGTAGAAAATTTGTTATGAAGATGATTAGAATGTCATCGTTCTTATATTCTTTTGAAATGAAATATGGAATTGTTGAACTAATCCATCAGTTCAATTTAGGAATTCTAAGAATATACAAGTACTGATGTTGTTTGGGGCATAATATTCAAAAAGAGACATTCCAAGAAAATACAAGTTTGAGTTCATATTACTCTTGGAGGTTTTAACTTTCTTTAATAATGCTCATTATTTACCGGAAGTTGGTTAGTCATTTTCACAGGGCGAGGATCTATGGTTGGCAAGACACATATGTGCTCACTAAGTCCATGGGAGAAATGATGATCAATAGTATGAGATGGGTATACCTGTATCCATAATACGTCTGAAAGTACTTCACTTTTGCCTTAGTAATTGCAGCTCATCATGTTATTTTGAGGATGTGTTCCATTTTTTGGGTGTCTAAATATAAGTGAATTTTAGGATGATGGATCCAATAGTTTTATACTATGGTAAAGGCTTTTAGTTGACCCAAAAGGAGTTCTTGATGTGGTATTTACTTTTACATCTCAAATCGTAGTCCTAAAAGTAGTTTTAATTTATTTCAGAGAATAGGATGCTACGAGATAAGATTTGCAATCCGACGTGGTGGTTAATGCAAAGAGACATCGGGTATATATCAGTCATAACTGATCTTGTATTGTTTAAAATTATAGAACTCTCATTTTTCTGTATAAGACTTGTGATATAAGATGTACGTATACTTTTCCAATATTTTAACATCTTTGTTTCTTTTTTTTTTTGGATTATTGATTTAACTGCCTCTTAATAACTATGTTCTCAACTGTAACATTTTGATTTTTGTATGGTATGATTATACAATCCTTTTAGCTTCAAATATCCTTGTGGGCATTTTGTTAGATCAACTAAAAATAATGGACTGTTTTCATCCCATGTTTTGTATACGAAACTTAATTTAAATCCAATATCTTGAGCTGTTATCATATAGATGCTTCAAGATTAGTTTTGGTATCGTTGGGTTTTGTAAACTAAAATTTTGGTTCGTAATGCAAATCATTCTACTTCAATTTAGTTTCTTTTGAATTGTTGGTTCTGATTTATATATTTATATCCTTTGTTTTGCATATGTCTCAACATCTTATATGTACTCCAAATAAAGAGTGGATGTTTGCACGTAAGGGTTCACCTCTATGGATTGAAGGTGTTCAATATTTCATCCAATTTGTAACAGAGAGTCTTGGTGAAGGTATCAAAGAATTTCATTGTCCTTGCATGAAGTGTAAGAATTACAACAGTTTACCAAAATCTCTAGATGATGTACATGGGGATATTCTTGATTATGGGTTCGACAGGCAATACCGAACATGGATCCATCATGGAGAGCAACCTCATGTGAATAATGTTCAAGCTCGTACTTTACCTGCCAATAATAATATGAATCATGGAGCTCCCGCATCTTTTCCGAGGATATTTGACTTGTTCAATGAGACACTAGGATGTGTAGGTGGTCTTGAAAATCTTGGAGACCAACCGGGTACTTCTGTTGAAGATGGTACTGCTGTTGAAGATGGTCCTGCTGTTGAAGTTGGTACTGTTGTTCAAGATAAGGCTACTGTGAATCGCAAGAAGAGGTTGGAGGATGCAGTGCAACCCTTATTTCCAGGTTGTGATGTTGATCTTACAAAACTGTCAGCAACAGTTGAGTTGCTTAGTATGCAAGCAAGGTATCAATGTTCTGATGTTTTCATGACTGAATTATTTGGATATTTTAAGATTATCTTACCAGATGGGAACATATTGCCATCTAATTGTCCTAAAGCAAAGGACATGATTAAGCCATTTCAGTTTCCGGTCCATATCATCCATGCTTTCATTAATGATTGTATTATCTATCGCAAGGACTATGCTAATGAAGAGAAGTGTCCTAAATTTGGTGAAAGTAGATGGCAGAAACCACCAGAAGGGAGTAGTCCATCAACTAAAAAGGTTCCGGTGAAGAGATTGAGGTATTTTACAGTTACAGAAAGGTTGCAGCGTATGTATGGTACAGCATGGATAGCTGAGCTGATGACATGGTATGCTAAGGTTGAAGAAAGTGCTACACACATGATACATCCTGTGGATTCGTCACAATGGAAGTCAATAGAATTGAAGTGGCCTGAGTTTGCAGAAGAGAAGCGAAACGTACGTCTGGTACTAGCAACTGATGGTTTTAACCCTTTCGGAATGATGACCTCGCATAGTACATGGCCTATTATGCTTACTTGTTATAACCTTCCGCCATCTGAATGCACGTCAAAGGATTTTACGATGTTAACACTGCTGATTCCTGGTCCGCTTGGTCCCAACCACAACATAGATGTTTATTTGCAACCTTTGATCGACGAGTTAATTGATTTATGGATAGTCGGTGAAGTAACGTATGATGCGTATACAAAGAGTTCCTTTACAATGAAAGAAATGTTACTATAGTGCATACACGACTTTCCCGCATATGCTCATGTTTCTGGTTTGCGAACTTCTGGAAGATTTGGTTGTCAAAGGAGAAAATACAGAGGTGCTCAGGCTAAAATGGGGTTGTAAGTATGCTTATATGGGTCATAGAAGGTTTTTAAGAGATAGGTTTCACCCTTATAGACGGAAAACATCTGAGTTCACCAGATTTGAGGAGACAAGGGGTGCACCAAGACGTTTGAGTGGCGACGAATTATTCGAGAAGACAGCAACCGCAGATAAAGAGTTTGGGAAGTTGGTTAAGCGGTCGTTCATACGTGAGTCTCCTTGGTCAAAGAGATCGATCTTTTTTTGTCTACCATATTGGAAGGTAACCTCCTTTCTAACTTAATGCCATCTCATCTCATCAGTTACTTGTTATATATATATATATATATATTTTATCTCCATAGCTTTACTTGTTATATTTGTTTTGATAAATTTGGTCAGTTGTGACTTGTCATGCACGAAATGTTAAAAATATTAGTACTTTAATCCCGTAACATGTCATGCACGAAATGTTAAAAATGTTAGTACTTTAATCTGGTGGGCAAGTGGAAATGTGTACTTCAATTATACTTTAAGCATGGACTTTCTTATAAAATGGAAAATGGTTGTGATGACGGTATACTAAGATTGTTTTTCTATATTCTTAGAATTGTTGTTGACAGGATAGGATTAATCGGCATTCACTAGTGTACTGTGTTAAGGTAACTCATCCATGTGAAGGCATGTGGTTCAAGTATTTAGAAATGTGGGAATTTTCTTTGGATTTTTTGGAGAAAGGACAAATAAAATCCATCTCTTCTTTTTATCCTTACATTTGGACTGAAAATAAAATAATATAACATTGCTTTATTTCCGAATTGATGAATGGTTCTGTTGCTTTAACTTTTTAAGTGGAGACTAATTTACCGACCTTATGTAATTCCGCTAGGAGGAACTACATTCAGTGAATGGTTTTCACTTCAATGCAGTGCATCTCTTTCCACACTAGTCATGCCTCAACATATTTATAGTTATTTTTGTGCTGAAGCAGTTACCTAAATTCAATTTAATATGTGTTGTTTGAAATACCTTTCTAACTTAATCTCATCTCATTAGTTTCTGCAAATCCGGCATAATGTGGATGTCATGCATGTAGAAAAGAATTTTGCGGAGAATTTGTTTGGAACTTTTATGAGCCATAAGGATAAGAACAAGGATGGCCAACTAGCACGCAAAGATTTAAAACTTCTAAAATTAAAGCCTCGCTTGTGGTTGATGGAAGAGAATGGAAAAGTACATATGCCTCATGCACCTTATTCTTTGTCTAAGACAGAAAGGGAAGTCATCTTTAAAACTCTTAGCACACTTAAAGTTCCAATTGGTTACAGTGCGAATTGGAATAGGAAAGTATGCTTGAAAGACTTCCAATTGAAGGGTTTGAAGTCTCATGATTATCACATTCTGATGCAGGGGTTAATGCCTATTTTTATAATGCATTGTTTCAAAGAACATAAGCCTTTGCGTGAGGCAGTTCGACACTTATCATTGTTTTTCAAAGTACTAACTTCCAAGGTTATTGATTGTGCTGAGCTTCGTATAATGCACGAACGTGTAGTGGAGTCACTATGCGTGTTTGAAATGTATTTACCGCCTTGTTAGTATGACTCATGTTGTCGTACACTTGGCAGAAGAGGCATATCAATTGGGGCATGTTCAGTTTAGGTGGATGTACCCTTAAAAGAGGTATAGATAATTCTTTAGTTGCTAATATCCCTTCAGTTAATTATTTTTTGAACCAAGCGAAACTTACATATCTTTGTTTACTAACTACATGTGCAGGATGATGAGGTACTGCAAGGTTCTTGGTCGCAACAAAAATTACGTAGAAGTCTCTATTACAAAACAATATGAGGTCAACGAAGGAGCGCGCCATTGCATCGAGATACTTCCTGAAACGAGGCGAAAGTCTTTTAAGTGTCGTGGAAAGATATCAATGCCCAGTGATGATTATTATGGTACATACCCACCTAATTCACAAGGAAAACCATATTCATTGACCAACGTAGAGCATGAACAAGTTCGTTTGTGGATATTGAGACATTCGGATGAAAATACTGAATGGGAAGAGTAAGTAAAGCCTACGTTGATTTCTTTTTAAATCATTTCATCACACTATGCATTAGATTTTAAGTTCAAAGACATGAATGTATGATCAGTGATAGATCTTAGTTTATTACTTTATCACATCTAATGAACTTATACCAGCAGTTAACTACCACGTGCTAATACTGAAAGCGTCTTAAATTAGTTGTTTAAGCGTCTTTTACTTTTTTTCATAATCATGATCCATGAATAAGCTCAGCTTATGACATTCCATCTCATGAACTCCTTGTTCCGTTGGTACTACTCGTGTGAATTGAATGATAGTAGTAGTAGTAGTATGGAACGGAGGAGGAGAAGTGACGGGATGTAATTATTGTTTTAGCTGATTTTTCACAAATCCGAACGATACTTCTAAACCATTTCCAAAGAAATTGGAGATTGGCTGAATTCAAGTGTTGAAAACTATCAACAAGTGTACGAGTCTAACAGAGCATCACCTCGCCATTTTGCAAGGTCCGGGTTTACCTCACCAGAGAGTTCCGCACAATAGTCAAAAAGGAACGTTGATCGGTACTGTGGTAAAAAAAATGAAGAACCGAATGCGTGATGTTGCTTACAGTTTAAAAAGTTGACTTCAAGTGCCACAGTATAACATAACATCAGCACATAACCTCATCAATTAGCTACAAATGACACATAAATCCACTTGTTAACATCACCATTTACCATCAATTAATTCCACTTGTTAAGCTTTAGCATACTGTTTTATTTTTAACTGTGCAGTTAAACATTTTAGTTATTATCATGACATGAGTTTAAGCTGAAATCTAAGTTTATTTTTGTTACAATGGCATCTTCCAAAATATGTGTGTGCTCACTCGAACTAGGTTAAGGTTGTAGTACTAATTGATTATGTTTCCTGATTTGTAAGTTAATATTTATATCACTTGTCACTTTTTGTGTTGTTTGACAGGAAGTACGAGACATATGTTCGTAATTTGAACCAAACTCGTACGGGAAGGATAAAACCTACAGACTATATTGAATGGCTACAGAAACAACTTGAAGGCACTCCCATAACAGATTTGCGTAGGCTGGCAATTGGTCCTACATTCTTTACAGTTTCGTATAACTCATATTTTGTAAATGGCTATCTTTTTTACACAGCCGATGCCGAAAAAAATTTAACTAAACAAAATAGTGGTGTCACCATGGATGCTTGCACCAGCTTCAGAGCAAGTTCCAAAGATACTAACTTGGTCGATGACGATACAACATACTACGACATTCTACAACATATACTTGAACTCGATTATGGAGTTTTCTCAGAAATTGTATTTTACTGTGATTAGGTTCGAGTCGAAGACAAAGTACATGGATCCTATGTGGATCCGGATACAAAGTTGATGTTTGTCAACTTCAGAAAGTTTATCAGAAGCTCAAAAGAAGTCGACGAGCCATTCATCCATGCTTCTCAAGCTAGACAAGTTTTTTACTGCAGAGATGTGACAAGGGAGCACTGGAATTTTGTTTTGGAATCTCCAATAATATCAGACCCTAATAAGAATGCTTTGGAAGATCCATTTGTCTTCACTGCAAATGCGAATGAAGCTCCATCAATTTTGACAACTGTTGGAGATGATGAGTATTGGAATGGAGAAGCTCAGGTAAGGTTTCATATGTCTCTTCCTAGTAGATTCCATATTTGTTATGTTAGCTCTTTTACTTTCGTTTTAATTTCATTTTGTACAATTGGTTTTCTTTCGAAGGGGTCAAGAAATGGGGATACACGTGAATGAACTTGCCCGACACCTTATAATTCCATTGGTGGAAATCATGTAGATCCACCTGCGCACATGTGAGTTGACAACATACCCTGAACCTCCTTTGTGATTTGATTTTGCTATTTATTTGGGTCAGATAGCATGACAAAGCTTGGGTTATAATATACACCTCTTATATTACACTATATATATATATATATAACCTGTTGGCTGTTGATATGAGCTTGAACATTATTCCCCTGTGATATTAGTATTTGCATACCAAAAGCATTCTACAAAAGTAATTCCCTTATAGTCCTTTTCTTTTCCTGAATTCCCTGCTTTCTTCATTTATGTTTTCACTCTTGTTCCATGATTGTATACCTGCTACTGATGATCCAACTGCTATTTTACATGACCTAGATCTTAATCTCTCAACTTACCTCACACGTGCATCCAAGATTTTTGATTTAAGGAGCTTCGTCATTGCAAGGTTTTTGGTTGAATTTGGACTAGGTTATGATTTTTGTTAAACCTGTACCAGGATAAGATTTTTTTAATTGGTTGGTGTCAATTGAGATGCTAGGCGTGTTTTAAATTCAAGTCGTAGGTACTACAATGTAACTTGAATGTAGATGCCTCTTAATACAGTAGGAAAATTGTCTAGCATACCCATTACTTGAGTTTAAAAATCATTGGTACTTCAGTGAATATTGACTCGTCAAAAATCAAATGAACTAAAAACTGTTCTTGTCAAATTTAGGTTGCATGAGTATCTTATGCACTGATAAAGCTTGTAGATTAGTTTGCAGCATCCTTTTGAGCACTTTTCTTTCAAAGAATGCTGGTTGTCTTGCCTTAAGCTTCTTTGTCTAGGCTTATTCGTCTGTATACCACTATGTGACCGTGTATAATAAACTGAACGAAGTCATTGTGTTGTTGATTTGCTTTGCAGGAACGACGTTCTTTGCCCTATGTGAACTAGGGAGACAACACATGGATGCTCTACTTGATATCATTTATAAAGTATCGGCCAAGTTCATCGTCATCGGAGGAGCTTATCGTTTTGTTGGAAATCATGTTGTTTTTAGCTTATTGTCTATTAGTTTAGCATCTTGTTGTTTGAACTTACTAGCTTGGACATGTATTGTCTTGAACCAAAATTTCATCTGTGTGTAATTTTAAACACAATGGATATAAAATGAATGAATGTGGAATTCTCAAGTTTCAGTTTCTTTAAATTTGAATTTCAGTTTGGGATTCATTTGAGTTTAATTTGAGTTCCACTAGACTTGACTTGACTTTGAGTTTCATTTGACTTTGCCTTGACTATGACTTGACTTTGACTGTGGTTGACTTTGAATTCCATTCGACTTGACTTTAACTTGACTTACATTTGACTTGACTTTGACTAGAGTTTTATTTGACTTGAGTTGACTTTTAGGCAGTCAGATTATTTCAGATTTAGCCATTCAGATTTAGTGAATCTGAATCTATATTATTTTTTTATATTATAATAAAAATCTGAGAACCACGACTAGGGGTCTGTACCTCAAGACCCTTAAAATCAGTCGTTATTTTGAGACCCCCGGATAAGGGTCGTATGAAATAGCGACGCTTTATCAGAGACCCCAACAAAGACGGTTAAAAATAGTCGTATATCTCATATATATGACTTGTCCTGACGGTCGCGGAACTTCTGTTTTCCACTAGTGATATGCTTATGGATATGTTGTAAAACAACATTGTGGGTGGAGCGGGTGGGCAAAAATACATATTTTGACCCATGCGATATGCGCATATACCATGCAACAAGTTCCTCTTCTACTCGGATTTATTTTTGGCGAGTTTTCCTTTAGGAAATTGATTCCAAAAATATTTTAAGAGTTTTATTTATGGTAAATTCTTTTTACACGTTTTTGAAGAAAACCAAGAACCTAACTTAATTCTCAAGTATCTTTTCCTATAAATACAACTCGAAATTTTGTTTTGAAATACAGAAAAATTCTTCTTTTATTCCAGGGTTTTCTCCATACGGTTTTACTTCCATCCCCGTTGCTGAGTTCGAAGAAAGGGTAACTTGTGTTGTGCTAACACAAGTTATATCAGGCAATCTTATCCTGGACACATCTTCACTGTGAGGGGTTTATCATTACTCAACTCGAGTATACCCGCGAACTAATGTGGTAAGGACAACTTGTTGAACCTGTGATTCTTCCTTCGTCAAGTTATTTCGGTAGAGTTGTCTTGGATTAGTTCTTACATATTATTATTGATACATCTAACGTGCTGTTAATTGTTGCAAGATCCCAACAATCTTAACACATTATTATTCCTTGCAACGATGTCAACAATGGAAACAAAGATGAACGTTGAAAGAACGGAAATGATTTCAAGAGATGGCAATCCAAAATGCTATTTTTTCTGAGCAATCATGAATTGGACGCAGTATTACAGGGTCCTCTTGATGTTTTGATGGCTGCTGAAGACAATACTGATGAAGATAGAGCGTTTTACACGCGGGGTAACTATATGGCTAAAAATCATATTATGAATGGTTTGGAAGATGCGATGTATGATTTTTACAATGCCTTAGAAAATTTCACTGCTTATTATTTGTGGACTGTGTTAGAAGCAAAGTACCAAGCGGAGGCTGTAGGGAGCAAGTAATTTCTGGTGGCGAAGTTTTTGGACTTCAAGATAACGAATGATAAGTCTGTTGTGGATCAATTCCTCAAATTTCAACAAATTATTAACGAGATTCTTGCTGAAGGTATGGTCATTGATGATACTTTTCAAGTGTCTTCGGTGATTGAGAATTTACCATCTTCTTGGTCGGAGTACAAGAAAAAACTGAGACATGAAACTGGCGATATCAACATGGTTGAATTGGGAAAGAATATTCAAGTGGAAGAGATGTTGTGCACCAAAGACAAGAATGTGTCATCTGCAAGGGACATGGCAAACAAATCTCATATGTCTGAACACAAGTCATCCAAAGCTGGAAAAGGTGACAACAATAATCGCAACTCGAAGCATGGACCTAACAAGAAAGGTATGTTTCGTAAAACATAATCTAGCATTATTAATATTAAGGGTCCTTGTTGGGTGTGTGGAAATACTGCTGTAGACAACGTAAGGATAAGAAGAATAATGCTAACTTGGTTGAGAAGAGCAAAAACGAGTTTTCTGCTGTGGTATCTGAAGTTAATTTGGTGACCAATGTGATGGACTGGTGGGTAGACTCTGGAGCTACTAAGCATGTATGTGGGAATAGAGACCTGTTCACCTCCTACCAGAAGGTAGGGGAAGGCGAGAAACTCTATATGGGTAACTCATCTGCATCAGATGTTGCAGGAAAAGGAAAGGTCGGTCTGAAGCTCACATCTGGAAAGACTCTCACATTGAATGAAGTTCTTCATGTTCCAGACATCTGCAAAAATCTTGTGTCTTGTACTGTTTTAGATGATAAGGGTTTTAAAGTTACAATAGAGTCTGGAAAACTTATAGTAACTAAGGGCAATGATTATGTGGGTAAGGGTTATAAGACCGGGGGTCTATATAAACTTAATGTAACCTGTCCTGAATTGAAATTGAATGATTCTTCTGCTTATATGTGTGTGTCATTGAATGTTTGGCATGGTAGACTTGGTCATGTAAATTATAAATCAATGCACAAATTGGCTAGCGTAGGATGCATACCCAAATTCACTTTAGATAAAAATCATAAGTGTGAGATTTGCGTAGAATCTAAGCATGCTAAGAAATCATTCAATAAGAATACCCAGAGAAACTCTAAACCCTTAGACATAATCCACTTAGACCTAGTTGATATGAAGTAAGTTCAAACAAGAGGTGGTAAGAAATGGTTTATTACTTTTATAGATGATTGTACGAGATGGGCAAAAATACATATTTTGAACCATGCGATATGCGCATATACCATGCACCAAGTTCCTCTTCTACTCGGATTTATTTTTGGCGAGTTTTTCTTTAGGAAATTGATTCCAAAAATATTTTAAGAGTTTTATTTATGGTAAATTCTTTTACACGTTTTTGAAGAAAACCAAAAACCTAACTTGATTCTCAAGTATCTTTTCCTATAAATACAACTCGAAATTTTGTTTTCAAATATAGAAAAATTCTTCTTTTATTCTAGGGTTTTCTCCATACGGTTTTACTTCCATCCCTGTTGCTGAGTTCGAAGAAAGGGTAACTTGTGTTGTGCTAACTCAAGTTATATCAGGCAGTCTCATCCTGGACACATCTTCGCTGTGAGGGGTTTAGCATTACTCAACTCGAGTATACCCGCGAACTAATGTGTTAAGGACAACTTGTTGAACCTGTGATTCTGCCTTCGTCAAGTTATTTCGGTAGAGTTGTCTTGGATTAGTTCTTACATATTATTATTGATACATCTAACGTGTTGTTAATTGTTGCAAGATCCCAACATCTAACACTAACTGGGACGGCGGTGATGCTAGTTAGTATTTTCATGGACCCATACCTGGTATTGTAATTGTTAAGTCCATTGGGCAACCAAGTGTAGGACAACTTGGAGGAGGTGATAGTATGGGTACTGGGTTCTCATGACAGCAACACTTGCAACGCTTAACAAATTTGGATTCACCAATTGAGCACTTATTACTAACCACTTCACCCCCTAATTCAGAGCATTCGTCTTTGCACCAATCTTTACAATAATTGCAATCAGAGGTTGGATATGTAGTTTCTGAGTAGGAGTCCCCAAGTTTATCACATGTATCTCCCTTAGGAGTAGGAGTAGGTGGTGGTGGTGGTGGTGGAGGTGGAGGTGGAGGTGGAGGTGGAGGTGAAGGTGAAGGAGGTGAAGGAAGCGGTGGGAATGGTAATGGTGGAGGCGAGGGTGAAGGAGGTGATGGTAGCGGTGGGAATGGGAATTTTTCACATCAACATTGTCAGAACACTACGATTTTGTCGAACAGCTCTACTCTGCATCTCCCAAGAGAACCTGATACACCAATTGAAATAATAGCTACATACTAGAGTGTCACTGAATGTTGTCTCTTTGTAAGTATCCCCGGGTTTTCATATGCTTGCTTCTTTAATAGGTGCCATCTCTACTGCATAAAGATAAGAAAATACGCTACACGATTAGAATTGGAAGTTCATTTTCAGCAGTCCTGGTTGTTATAAACGAACAAATACTCGTATAATGATACTTACAAAAAGATGATACGGATATGTCGGCTATGTTTTGATGTTTAGAAGAAGCATAGACAAGAACAATGGAAAAAAACAGGAAAAACCCAATATTGAATCCCATAACTGAACACCGCAGAGAAGAAAACTCAGCCATTTTTTTAGTGAACGAACTAAAATCCTTTTACAATGAGAGTTTCTTAGATATATACGTCCTGCACCGACAGATCTATAACACGTTTCAAAACGAGTGAGGACTCGGCTATGATTCCAAGTCTTTCCATACGAGTGTCTCGGATTGAGAAGGACATACATAATTCACTGATGAAAATACAGAAAGGTGATGATATAGGACGTGTGCATTGCGTAGCTTTAAGGTACTTATTTGGGTCTTTCTAATAATTAAATTAAGAAGGCAAGTACTTGTTTATTGGATCTTCTTCTTAATAATTGAGAAAAAACCATGAGTCCTGAAATAGACTTCACAATTTCCATGAGCCATGAGTATGGAGGGTAAAAGCAGGGAGAAATTTTGTGATGGGGCGAATTTGGATGGGGCGTGAGGGACAAATAGAATGACGTCATATGTCGCCGTAGTTAACTGTTTTAAACAAACAAAAATTCCGATTACTACATATGGAAAAGGGCGTTTTCGGTGTTCCGTGTGTTTTATTATTTTTCGTCTCCCCATATCTTACAGAAATATATGAATCATTGGATCAAGTGATTTCATATATCGGCTTTGGCCGATTTTGTTTTGGTTGGAGAAAACTTCAATCATATCTTCCTCTCACACACAAATTTTCCTCCATCCCTAACAGTCTCATTACTCATTAGAAGAACAAGAAGAATATGGATCGGTAGTAACCTTAAATCACAGTAACACCAATAATGGCATCCTTTATTTCTTAGGTTTATATTGATCTAAGATATTTGATCTCAAAAATCTCGTGATCAGGGCCGTCTTACGATTTTGGATTTTGCCTTAGGCGACCTTAAAATTTGAGGCCTTTTTATACGATATTATCAAGAACATAAGAAAAAATAATAATTTGGAGATATTTTTGCACACTAGTAAAAGAGATAATTTGGATTTAGTTTGTCTGCCGAAGGCCGTCGATTTTTTTTTCCAGTTTTTATGCTCAACTTTTGGGTTGCATGCTTCTAATTTGGCACAAAACATCCCAAAATCGATAACTAATAAAAACCTAGAGTTTCATTTACTCTCTCCATTCCGATTTACTTGACATTGTAGAGTTTTTCACGGATATTAAGAAATATCAGAGAGAGTAAAATCTTTCCAATAATACCCATATTAATTCCTACTTAAAGATTTAAATGACCTAGTTTTGTGTTTCTAGATTCTAGGAAAGTTATCAATCCCGGAACAATTTACTTGGGATGTACTACCAAATATTCCAAGATTGAGTATATATCCTACATGAGGTATATTTAAAAATTAGAGTAATTATTTTGTGTTGATTACGATGAGTATTAATTCTCTGGTGTGATTCCAAAGTAGGGGTAAATTAGTGAGAATTGGAGGAAAATACTAAAACTATCATCTAATTTGGAACACACAAAAAACACTAAAATAGCAAGTAAATTGGAACGGAGGGAGTAGTTATTACAAAGTTTGTAACAATTATAATTATTATACAAGTTCCTGTTATACTTTTGAATGTGACAAAATCATTTCGTGACACTTATGAATGTTACTAATTCCCTTGTGAACAATTTTCTTTTGGTCCCCCAACTATTTGGGGACCTAGGCGGCCGCCTAGCTCGCCTGCACCCTAAGACGGGCCAGCTCAGTATCTATCACTATCAACATTAAGATCAATGAAACCCCCAAAAGATGCCCTTAACTTATATATAATTTTCAAATGAATCGTCTTTGTTTTGCCTCTTTTTGAAATGGGATGAATGAGAAATTAAATTTTACAGGATTAGTGACTTTAATTTTCAAGAACTCAGAACTGCCATGAACGATGCTTTTTAATTGCAGACAGAAATACCCTTAAATTCCGCATAACCCGAACTTTTGTTAGTTTATAAACAATTAACTACGGCGACACATGGCGTCATTCCATTTGTCCCTCACACCCCATCTAAATTCGCCCCCATCAAAAAAAAATCTCGTGCAGGGCCATGGCCGGAGTAATTGGGGTACATTTTTTAACGTACACAACCTTATGTGTATGTCTTTAGCTGAGAGCATAGAGGTATCATTTGCATCATTGTACTACTTACTACAGTATCCTAAGCAGGGGCGGAGCGGAGCTATGCCAAGACTAGGGCTTGCTTAAGCAAGCCCTAAAAGCCCAAAATTCCTTTTTTTTTCACTACCTATTTCACTTGGGCTGATAAAAATAAGCCCAATTAATAGGCTTAAGCCACACCTAAAAACCCAAAGCCACCCCCAAGTTAGATTTCCAGTTCCCCACAGATCCTAAGGGTCCATCTGTATGTTCCATCTCTACAACCACGTTCTAGCTAGTGTAAGGCTTTATATCAGTATAAAATGTAGAGAGTCCAGCCATAAAAAGACTACAACAGAAGATAATAACAACTGATCAGTAATTCAACTCATTAAGTGAGTTTCATGTAAAATATATACACCGAGCACAAAAATGTGGACATAATTAACCTAGCTGGTATCGATATTCCGAATTAAGTTGGTAAATCTCAAGATTCAGTAAACTAGAAAGAAGAAAGAAGTTGTTTTTGTAGTTTTTCTCGTGTTTTTGATGGGGAAATTAAGGTACGAACTTTATACCGAGATAGATGTTCAAGCATAAACCAGTTTCCCATATGGAATGTTTACAGTACCTAAAGTTCTCTCTAATCTCACCGGTAAATTACTTTACTTCCCAAAGTGTTCGACCAGATCGATTCGTACATACACGGAAATGGTGGTGTTGGTTCTGCCATTCGCATTGTTTTTCCTCGTGGTATGTTTTAATCATCAGATAATTTATTTTTTATTTTTTTGTTTTTTTGTTACGACCATCTTACCATGAATAATGAACCCTTGCATTAACGTCTTAATTTTTCATTTTAATTTAAGACCATAACACTCGCATATGGGTTATACGTATTAATTGTGAATATGAAACACATGTTAGCTTCTAGAATGGATGGCTTCTAGAATGGCCATTATTTTCTTCCTCCCTTATTTCTTCTTCCTCCCCTCTTTGACAACATCCCTTATTTTTCTTCCTTTCCTTTTTCACAATATGTCTTTTGTAATGTATATAAATAGGTCACCTTGTAAAGAATCATATATACAATCAATACACAAATTATGAAGTGAGAACCTTAAGTTTTTGTCATGGTATCAGAGCCTAGTATCCAAAAATTCTAGTATCCAAAATCCTTTCTGTTATCGTTCAATATGTCGCGTGAAGATTATCAACCTATCACCGTAAAGTTTGATGGAACAAACTATAACCATTGGTCCTTCCTTATGAGAAGTTTCCTCAAAGGAAAAGCTATGTGGAAATATATTTATGGAAAAGCCAAGAAGCCCAAAGTGTTGTCTCTACCGGTGTCGTTGTTACAGATAAAGAAGTTGATCCTAGCAAAGAAAGACAAAGGAACCGAAGGAGAAAGCGCTCGAAGACTCGGGAGATCAACAATCACAAGATACTCACATGGATAAGCAATACAAGAATCACCTCCATAAGTATGCAACTTACTGGTTTTGAGACCGCCAAAGACGCATGGGAGTTTCTTTCAAAAAGGTATACCCAAATCAACTTTGCTCAACGTTACAAACTAGAACAAGATATTCGTTCTATGAAGCAAACAGATGGATCGATCGATCTCGACTTTCATTCCGAGATGTCAATTATATGGAATCGCCTAGCACCGATGGAACCCAATTGGACTATAGATATCGAATCGTGGCGTAAATACGAGAAGAGTCGCGATCGGTTCAACTCCTAATGGCGTTAAGAGATGATTTTGAGACGTAAGAGATTCAATCCTTCATCGATCTCCTCTCCCTACCGTAGAAGTTGCATTGTCCGAGCTTATTATCGAAGAAACTCTAAAAGGATCAAGCCGTAGATACCGCTTTGTGTTTGCCGTTCCTTCGCGTGGAGGTTTTAATAATATCGTCAACTCGTAGAAACTACCGTGACATGTCACAGTTCAAGTGTTACAACCGCAAGAAGCCTGGTCACTTGGCCAAGAACCGCACTTTACCAACAACACAGTAGTATGTCACAAACATCGCATCTCAAATTCCAACTCACCAAGGATCAAACTCACAAATTCAATGCAATTATTGTAAAGAACCCGGTCATACAAAGAGGAAACTCGTACATCTCCATTTTCAAGAAACATGAGAGAAAGAAGAAGGTTAAATGGAACCGCATACACATCTATGCCTTCCATTCTTGCAAAGACTGTGTTAGAAAGAAGCCATGAATCATCATCATCTACATCAAAAATCTTGCCGATATTCAAGAGATGCTCAAACAAGCCCTTGCAATTGGTAATAATAATTCTACAACAAAGATCTCGCTTTTTCAGCTCCCACAGTACCTTTTCAAATGGTTGGTTTCTTGACTCAGTGCTTCTAATCATATGACATTCAATTCTAATGTATTTGAAAGCAAGCATCCTATTGTTACACCTAAAATCCAAACTGCAGATGGATCCGAAATAGCCGCTAGTCATATTGGACATGTTAAAGTCTCGGATAAAATAAGTATACCGATGTGTTACTTGTTCCAAAGATCAAGATGAATCTTATATCAATTGGGCAACCGTGTAATCAGGGTTTTAACATTTATTTCTTCTCCTTTGGTTGTGTAATACAGATCCTGTGAAAGAGAAGCTTGTTGGGATAGGCCGTAGAGTTGGTAGATTATATCTCCTTGAAACTCTCATTGTTCCTCAACAATCAAAGAATAAACTTACTGCTACAGTTGCAAACTCCCTTCCTTCTACTGTGTCCCCATTTATGTCTTGGAATTCTAAGCTAGGCCATGTCTCTTTTCCGCGTCTTACATATATGATCAATAAAGGACTGTTAGGAACAATTCAAGTTGATAAAGAACCTTATTGCATTTCGTGTAAGTTGGGTAAACAACCTGCGCTTCCTTTTAATAATATTGTTACACATTCAGTTGAACCTTTTGATCTTATTCATTCAGATGTGTGGGGAAAGTCTCCCATTGCCTCTAAGGGAGGGGCTTTATATTATGTTATCTTCATTGATGATTTTTCTCGTTTTACATGGCTATACCTTTTCGGCCCAGATCGAATTTTTGAAAATATACACAGATTTCTCTAGAATGGTCAAAACTCAATTTAGAAAATCCATTAAAACTTTCCGTGCCGATCAAGGAGGTGAATACATATCAACTCCTTTCAAAGAATTTCTCAAAACATAAGGTACTATTCTTCAGTTATCTTTACGTAAAACCCGTAACAAAATGGTATAAAGAAAGAAAACATCGTCACATCATAGAGACAACTAGAACCCAACTTCTTTCAAAGATCAGTTCCATCTAATTTTTGGGGTGAGTCATCCCCATCTGCAGAGTTTACACAATAAACCGCATTCCATCTATAGTCACAGGAGGAATATCACCTTATGAACGTCTCTATGATAAGAAACCTAATTATTCTCGAGCTTCGTGTCTTTGGTTCAACTTGTTTTGTTCTTCTCACGTAAAGAGAACGAAACAAACTCAATAAAAAGAATGCTATCTCGTGTGTTTTTAGGCTATGGTATTGAACAAAAAGGTTATCGTTGTTACGATCCGAAAGTCGACGCTTACGTGTTTCTCGTCATGTTACATTTTGGGAAAATATACCTTTTTGGTCTCTTCCTAGTAGCAAGTCTTCTACTCTAGAACAGTTTACGTATCTAGATCCTTTTGAGGATATATCTATATCCAACTCTCACCCCTACAATTATTCCATCAACCACCACAAAGTAAGTCACTCCTCTTGAAAATTTCGAAACTCCACATGACCACTCTATGGAAAATCCCGACATTGCTTCTCCGTAAGGGGATCTTGTACCGAAAATGATGTTTTGCCTCCACGAACTCGTCGACCACCAGCCAGGTTTGCAGATTATCATTGTTCTTTGTCATCCATTTTATCTATGCATGAACCAAAATCATACAGGAAGCATCTTTAAGTCCATCTGGCAAACATCTATGGGGGAAGAACTCACAAGACACAAGGACGCCTGGTACATGGGATATGGTTGACTTACCACCAGGGAAAACAGTTATTGGAAGTAGATGGGTGTACAAGATCAAAACAAATTCAGAAGGCAAGATAGATCGTTACAAATCTCGTTTGGTTGCTCAAGGATATACCCAAGAATATGGTATAGACTATGAAGAAACATATGCTCTTGTTGCTCGTATGACTACGGTACGTACTCTCCTTGTTGTTGCTGCTTCTCATAATTGGAATATGCATCAAATGGATGTCAAAAATGCCTTCCTTAATGGAGACCTTCGAGAAGAAGTGTATATGAGACCACCACCAGGAATGGTTCATTCTCCAAATCAAGTATGTAAGCTTCGTAAAGCCTTGTATGGACTTAAACAAGCACCACGAGCTTGGTTTGAGAAGTTTTCTAATGCTATCCTTCAGTATGGATTCAATCAAAGTGCTTATGATTCAGCAATGTTTACTCGATCAACTAAGAAGGGTATGGTTATTCTCCTCTTGTATGTTGATGATATGGTTATCACAGGTGATGATCTAGAAGGAATTATGCTCTTAAACTTCATCTTAGTTCATGTTTTGAAATGAAAGACTTAGGTTTTTTAAGGTATTTTCTTGGTATCGAGGTCGATAAGTCATCATCGATGGTTATTTCATCTCACAAGTAAAGTACGCCTCCGAAATTCTTCAACGTCTTTGGGTTAACAAGATAGTAAACCTGCAGATACACCTCTTGAACTAAATGTGAAGCTTAATCCCTTCGAAGGAAAAGTTTTATCCAATCCTACATTATATCGTCAAACTTGTGGGAAGTCTAAATTACTTGACTATCACAAGGCCGGACATTAGCCATGCAAGTTCATGTAGTTAGTCGCTTTATGTATACGCTCCAAGGTCCACACATTATCTTTAAAGATTTCGGATATTACGTTATATCAAAGGCACCTTGTATCAAGGTATAAAGTTCTCATCTACTTTTGATCTTTGTCTTCATGCATATTCAGATTCAGATTGGGATGGTGACATCACAGATAGACGCTCAACCACAGGATATTGTGTGTTTCTAGGCAAATCTTTGATCTCTTGGCGTAGTAAGAAACAAAGTGTAGTTTCTCGGTCTAGTGCTTGAGGTGAATATCGAGCTCTTGCTCATACAACTTCGAGATTGTTTGTTTACGATGGCTCCTTGAAGATATGGGAGTTCATTTATCGAACCTACTCCATTGTGTTGTGACAATAAGGTCATTATTCACATTGCCCATAATGACGTGTTTCATGAACGTACGAAACATATTGAGATCGATTGTCACTTTGTACGACATCACTTCAAGGAACAGGACTATTGTTTTACCTTTTGTTCGCTCGGAATTGCAACTCGCTGATTTATTCACCAAAACACCGACTTCAAACTGCCCGAGTTTTTTGGTTTCCAAACTCAACATGTGTGTTGCACCATCTTGAGTTTGAGGGAGGGTATTAATTGTGAATATGAAACACATGTTAGCTTCTAGAATGGATGGCTTCTAGAATGGCCATTATTTTCTTCCTCCCTTATTTCTTCTTCCTCCCCTTTTTGACAACATCCCTTATTTTTCTTCCTTTCCTTTTTGACAATATGTCTTTTGTAATGTATATAAATAGGTCACCTTGTAAAGAATCATATATACAATCAATACACAAATTATGAAGTGAGAACCTTAAGTTTTTGTCAATACGTAGTCTAGACTCTACAGACTCTGGACTCAATCAACTCGTTGAAAGAAAATACCAGCTGTCACATTATTGTGTTTATAGATGATGTCGGTCGGCATTCATGAGTAAAATATATTTGGATAAGATATAAATATAAATATCGTATGGTTGAATAATTGTGTAAGAGTATAATTCGTATATTATGATTTCTTTGCAGTACTAGACAATGGCAGCTACTGAGTATGACTACTGACCGAGCTATACCCACATGATTGTAACACCATGGGCCTTCCCTTCATTACTTTCGCCAGCTACATTAGATCAATAATTCAACTCACCCGATCAAATTGGTATAACAACACCAATCAAATTGGTAAGCGAAAAAAGAAAAAGAAAAAAACTCCAAAAAGAAATGATTTAATGCTTTCTACATAAATGCACATACTCCGTTATGGTCCAAGAGAAAATAAAATCTATCATTAAAAAAACGCACATTTTAGTGAATTTGAAGTTCTATATAGATTGCAACTTCGAGGACATAATTTTATACATATCCAAAACTAGTATCCAGTTTGAAGTTAGTAGCTCTCGAGACTAAGTACTAGAGGTGTAAACTGGGCTGTGCCAGCACGAGCACAGCCCATCCCAGCACGCTAAAAGTTGAGCATGACCCATCCCAAAGACGTGACTTAGCCAAAGCCGCGGCCACAAAGACGTTAGTTAAATGGGACGTCTTTGGGTTTGACTAATTGGCACAGAGCCCAGACAAAGACGCGCACGGATTAGCACCTGCTAAGACAAAGACAAAGAGACGTTAAGAAAGCACGTCATAGCATGCACAAATACACCATATAACAAGGCATAATAAATCACATTTTGTGTATATTTCACAAAATAGTCACTTACTAGCTAGTTATTGACATTTTATACTGACTTACTTTTATAACAACACATAATATCTAAATATTTGGAAAATATATTCTAATATCGTTGTTATAATGTCGTTACCTATAATTGACTAGAACATTAATTTATATGACAATGATCCAATTTTATATTTGATGGGTTATTTATTTTTATTGAATAAACTTGTTGATTTTACTTGAAAAAAAATACAAATGATATGTTGTCTATTTAGATTCTCGTAATAATGTCCTACTTAATGTATACCATTAAGTGATTTAAAATTATTTATAACACATGTGCAAAGACGCACAACACGTTTATTCGTGTCTTTGTAGTGAACATCTGTCTTTGTGCCTAGCTTTTGACTAGTAAAGCACAAGACGGCACAAAGACGTATAAATCGTTGGCAAAGACAAAGACAAAGACACATGGCACGTGAAGCACGCGACTTCGTGTGCCGGGCTGTGCCGAGCCGGCACGTTTTACACCTCTACTAAGTACTACAATAGAAAAAAATGAGGAAAGAAACTGTTTTTGTGTTGTTTCTTGTGTTCTTGATGGGGAAAGAATCAAGTTATAAACGAGATAGATGTTGATTTATCAGCAGCATCTATATGGAAGGTTTACAGTTCGAAAGATCTCCCAAGCCTTATCGTTAAGTTACTACCCGAAGTTTTCGATCGGATCGATATTTTAGAAGGAAATGGAGGTGTTGGCACCGTCTGTCGCATTGTTTTTCCTCCTGGTATGCTTTGATCAAATTCTACATGTATTTTACTTATACTGTTGTTCTTATTTTTATTTTAGTACTTGGTGCACAATTCTGTTAAGCAAAATTCAGTAGATATGAATTAATCTGTATCTGATTACTCAAAGTTGAATGTTTTCAGGGTCAGTGCCACGCTCATATAAAGAGATGTTCACAAAAATAGATCATGTTCATCGTCTCAAGGAGGTGACACAAATTTCAGGAGGGTACTTAGCTATGGGTGTGACATTTTATATGGATAGTTTCAAAATCATAAGTACTGGTCCAAATTCATGTATCATTAGATCCATAACCGACTATGAAGTCCCTGATCATCTTGCTGATAAAGTAAACTCGCTCATCAGTATCGAGGGTCTCGTTCCAATGGCTCATGCCATTATAAAGTATGTTAAGGAATTTGGTGATCAGGTGAACATCGGCGATTCGGTTAATATAGCGTTGCCTGTTGGTAATGATGCATAGCCGCAATGAAATTTGGCGGCTCTTCTGCACCAGTGCGAAGCCAATAGCTAGTGAACTCTCAGCCATATTTATATTTTCTTGCTTTATTTGCACTGTTGCTTTATGTTTTTTCGATCTAGTTGCTAAATAATTTGCATTCTGTATGCTTATATATCTGTATTGCCGTAGTATAATTACTCGGGCGGAGTATTGCTGTCGGTGTTTTATGCTAAAAACTGTTGCTGCTTGCTCCTGATTATTAACTAAACGGCTAAATATCAAAACAAAACAGAGAGCTCGCTAAAAATGAGTGCACTACAAGTCTTAGAAATTCTTATTCTTGATAGGTACAAGATGAAGAGGATCTTTCTTATGAGTAACTATACCAGATACTTCATCCATGTTTAAATCTTCCTTGTTCATACCAGTTGGTAACTGCCAATCAAAGCTGTACAAAAGATTTGCAAGTGCAAGTTCAACAGTTACCATCCCCATATCAATCCCTGGACAACCTCTTCGGCCACCACCAAACGGTAAAAATGAAAAATCCTTATTTTTTCCTCCGAATTCAACAGGCTTATCTATGAACCTCTCAGGATAAAACTCATCTGGCTTATCCCAATACATGGGGTTCCTCCCTATCGCCCAAATGTTTATTAAGACTCTTGTTTTCGGTTTTACGTCGTATCCATGAATCTTACTTTTGCGCATGCACTCTCTTGGGAACGATAATGGAAGTGGGGGGTGAAGTCTTAGAGTCTCTTTAACCACCAATTTTAGGTACTGAAAATGTTGGAGATCTTTTTCTTGTACCTGCTTCCCTTTGGTTTTCACCACATGACTTCTTATTTCTTCTTGTACTTTATGCATTGATGCAGGGTTTTTGATGAGTTCTGCCATTGCCCAATTCATGGTTACGGCTGATGTATCTACGCCTGCAACAAATATATCCTGAACCATACAGAAGATCACTTGTAGCAATGCAAAATAAGAACAGGAATCAAAAAACATTGAGAGACATGAATAAGAACATTTTACCACGAGTATTGCTATGATATGCTCATTGGTGAGGCGTATCGTGCTCGTTCCATCCATCTGCAACTTCAGAAAAACGTCTATGAGATCGTCATAGTCGGACTTCAATCTCTTCGGGTTGAGATGTTTGTCAAGGACTTCTTGAATATATTTGTCTAAATTCTTGCAGCATTTTTCAAATCTCCCATGGATTCCACTGAGCCTATCAACAATCCAACCGACCTTAGGAAAAATGTCAGACAACCAGAAAGCGCTAACCAAGTTCGTGACTTCGTTAATTGTTTCCCTGAGTATACCGTCATCAAATTGATGTATACCCTGAATAAGTTTACTACCAAAAGCGACCCTGCAAATAGTTTTATTTGTGAAACTTGCCAAAGTTTCATAAACATCTATAGGAGCAGTACTAGTTGCAGTTTTGATAGAATGAATCATCGCGGCAACTTCTTCTTCCCTGATTACCTTGAAAGAATGTACTCTTTTCATACTAAGAAGTTCAAGCACACATATTTTTCGAATCTCCCTCCAGTATTCTCCGTAAGGTGAACAAGCGATATCCAAGCAATTATGCGAAATGCGTTTAAAACAGGCCAGAGGAGGTCTAGTGCAAAAATCAAGATCATATGTTTTCAAGACTTGTTTTGCAGCTTCGGCCGACGAAATTATGAGTGTTGGTACACTGCCAAGTTGTAAAACCATGACATGTCCGTACTTTTGAGATAGTTTCAATAGCTCTTGATGAGGCGGTTCTCTAAGTTGGTGCAAGTTGCCTATGATTGGAAGCTTGGGAGGACTTGGAGGAAGTCGATCACCATCGTTGCTGCTTTTAACTGTAATTAGAATATATAGAGGAAGTAGGAGAGTAAGAGGAACAAGTATCAGATAGAAAATATACAAAAGAAACTCCATATTGCAATGAAGTTTTGAGGTGGTTGCTGGTTGGTTCTCAAATGGTTGTCATTTGTGGTTTATGAATAATCCTTTTATTGGTTATCTGTTAGTAAGCAGGGTAAATGCCGTCTGCCAAGCAGTTCTTATCTATCAATGAATGAGCAGGCAATTTAAACGTGGAGACAAAGATGATATTTTTTTGATGGAAGTTTTGGAATTGCTATGCCGACTTTAATCTTCGGTAGGGACCTACCTAGCACACGGGGTACGTGTAGGCAACTCACAAGAGGACATTCCATTTTGTCATTGCCGTTTGCGGATGAGGGGTCGCAGATTGTGACTTTACTATGCAAGTGGATGTGGAGATTCTCTGCTGGAAAACAAGTTGAAGTAATTTGTTGTAGATATGCCGATATACTATTAGCTCAAAAAATTAGCTGTGGGGTTGCGATAACTAGATGTGCCTCTATTTTCTCCACCGTCCATTTCTCACCAAGTTTGGTATAGTATGCTGCCAAAAATAAGAGGGTGGTCACGGGTATTGCCAAGGACAGTAGCAGCTCCTTCCTCAATGGGAGTCTGAGTAAGTCAAGGAGACCCAGCCATCATATGGTCCATATGGAAGGAAAGAGATAATCGTGTTTACACAAGAAAAGAAATAAGTACTTGTAAGTTGGAATTGTATAGTACATGTATAAAAGATAACAGACAAGGAATAACACCAAACATTCTTAAATTTCAAATGACAAAGCAAACACAAACAAAAGGAAGTGGTTCTTTCTGAATTAATGATAGATTGTTCTCCTCTAGTGCCAAAGAGCGTCCGCAGCTAGAAACAGCACTTATTAATTAGCAATTTAGCATCATGTTGGAAGCTTAGCAGGTAAATAATTCAGAAAGAACAATTTTTTATTTATCAGACCACATTTTAGTACTTGTGCGGTTGCAACTTGCATCATATAACATTATGATTTTTTAAAGTTATTCATCAACAATTTACCTGAAAAATTACTGTTAAATTCTTCAAGATTAGGGCTCTTGTAAGAAATAAATGGGTGTAAGTAAATAAACAAAAATAAACATCTCTGGGGTGGAAATATCGAATTTTCTTTTATTGTCCATATCAACCCCTGAATTTTCTTTTATTGTCCATATCAACCCCAGAATATCTTGCATATCGAATGCCACGTCTAGTGCATGCAATCAAGACTACCTAGCATTTCTGGAAAACTCATTGTGGTGTTTTCTTCAGTTATTCTTTGAACATCTTCCTGAGTAGGTTTTCTTAAAAAGGTTGGACCAAAATGCTCGACAATTTTTTCACAAAACAATTTGAGATACCTAAAGGCAGTTGTTTTCCAAATACGGATGTAATCATCAGTGGAATCCGCTGGTACCCCGTAACATATTATACGGAGGGATGCGGTGACCTTTTGTTCGGGACTAAAGGCTCGTACATGTCGTGCATCATACTAATAATGGATATAAAATGAATGAATGTGGAATTCTCAAGTTTCAGTTTGTTTAAATTTGAATTTCAGTTTGGGATTCATTTGAGTTTAATTTGAGTTCCACTAGACTTGACTTGACTTGACTTTGAGTTTCATTTGACTTTGCCTTGACTATGACTTGACTTTGACTGTGGTTGACTTTGAATTCCATTTGACTTGACTTTAACTTGACTTCCATTTGACTTGACTTTGACTAGAGTTTTATTTGACTTGAGTTGACTTTTAGGCAGTCAGATTATTTCAGATTTAGCCATTCAGATTTAGTGAATCTGAAATTCTGAATCTATATTATTTTTTTATATTATAATATAAATCTGAGACCCACGACTAGGGGTCTGTACCTCAAGACCCTAAAAAAAAAGTCGTTATTTTGAGACCCCCGGATAAGGGTCGTATGAAATAGCGACGCTTTATCAGAGACCCCAACAAAGACGGTTAAAAATAGTCGTATATCTCATATATATGACTTGTCTGATTGGTCGCGGAACCACATTTTCCACTAGTGATATGCTTATGGATATGTTGTAAAACAACATTGTGGGTGGAGCGGGTGGGCAAAAATACATATTTTGACCCATGCGATATGCGCATATACCATGCAACAAGTTCCTCTTCTACTCGGATTTATTTTTGGCGAGTTTTTCTTTAGGAAATTGATTCCAAAAATATTTTAAGAGTTTTATTTATGGTAAATTCTTTTTACACGTTTTTGAAGAAAACAAAGAACCTAACTTGATTCTCAAGTATCTTTTCCTATAAATACAACACGTTTTTGAAGAAAAATTCAATTTTTATTCTAGGGTTTTCTCCATACGGTTTTACTTCCATCCCCGTTGCTGAGTTCGAAGAAAGGGTAACTTGTGTTGTGCTAACACAAGTTATATCAGGCAATCTTATCCTGGACACATCTTCACTGTGAGGGGTTTAGCATTACTCAACTCGAGTATACCCGCGAACTAATGTGTTAAGGACAACTTGTTGAACCTGTGATTCTTCCTTCGTCAAGTTATTTCGGTAGAGTTGTCTTGGATTAGTTCTTACATATTATTATTGATACATCTAACGTGTTGTTAATTGTTGCAAGATCTCAACAATCTTAACACATTATTATTCCTTGCAACGATGTCAACAATGGAAACAAAGATGAACGTTGAAAGACCACAGAAGTTTAACGGAAATGATTTCAAGAGATGGCAATACAAGATGTTATTTTTTCTGAGCAATCATGAATTGGACGCCGTATTACAGGGTCCTCTTGATGTTTTGATGGCTGCTGAAGACAATACTGATGAAGATAGAGCGTTTTACACACGGGGTAACTATAAGGCTAAAAATCATATTATGAATGGTTTGGAAGATGCGATGTATGATTTTTACAATGCCTAAGAAAATTTCACTGCTTATTATTTGTGGACTGTGTTAGAAGCAAAGTACCAAGCGAAGGCTGCAGGGAGCAAGAAATTTCTGGTGGCGAAGTTTTTGGACTTCAAGATAACGAATGATAAGTCTGTTGTGGATCAATTCCTCAAATTTCAACAAATTATTAACAAGATTCTTGCTGAAGGTATGGTCATTGATGAGACTTTTCAAGTGTCTTCGGTGATTAAGAATTTACCATCTTCTTGGTCGGAGTACAAGAAAAAACTGAGACATGAAACTGGCGATATCAACATGGTTGAATTGGGAAAGAATATTCAAGTGGATGAGATGTTGTGCACCAAAGACAAGAACGTGTCATTTGCAAGGGACATGGAAAACAAATCTCATATGTCTGAACACAAGTCATCCAAAGCTGGAAAAGGTGACAACAATAATCGCAACTCGAAGCATGGACCTAACAAGAAAGGTATGTTTCGTAAACCAGAATCTAGCATTATTAATATTAAGGGTCCTTGTTGGGTGTGTGGAAATACTGGTCATATGGGAGTTCACTGTAGACAACGTAAGGATAAGAAGAATAATGCTAACTTGGTTGAGAAGAGCAAAGACGAGTTTTCTCTGCTGTGGTGTCTGAATTTAATTTGGTGACCAATGTGATGGACTGGTGGGTAGACTCTGGAGCTATTAAGCATGTATGTGGGAATAGATACTTGTTCACCTCCTACCCGAAGGTAGGGGAAGGCGAGAAACTCTATATGGGTAACTCATCTGCATCAGATGTTGCAGGAAAAGGAAAGGTCGGTCTGAATCTCATATCTGGAAAGACTCTCACATTGAATGAAGTTCTTCATGTTCTAGACATCTGCAAAAATCTTGTGTCTTGTTCTGTTTTAGATGATAAGGGTTTTAAAGTTACAATAGAGTATGGAAAACTTATAGTAACTAAGGGAAATGATTATGTGGGTAAGGGTTATAATACTGGGGGTCTATATAAACTTAATGTAACCTGTCCTGAATTGAAATTGAATGATTCTTCTGCTTACATGTGTGTGTCATTGAATGTTTGGCATGGTAGACTTGGTTATGTAAATTATAAATCAATGCACAAATTGGCTAGCGTAAGATGCATACCCAAATTCACTTTAGATAAAAATCATAAGTGTGAGATTTGCGTAGTATTTAAGCATGCTAAGAAATCATTCAATAAGAATATCCAGAGAAACTCTAAACCCTTAGACTTAATCCACTCAGACCTAGTTGATATGAAGTCAGTTCAAACAAGAGGTGGTAAGAAATGGTTTATTACTTTTATAGATGATTGTACGAGGTACTGCCATGTTTACTTACTTAGAGGAAAGGATGATGCCTTAGAAGCCTTTAAGATATATAAAAGTGAAGTCGAAAACCAATTGAATACTACCATTAAAACTATTAGGTCTGACCGTGGTGGTGAGTATGAAATTCCCGTAGGATATTTCTGTGAAGAACATGGCATAATACATGAGACTACAGCCCCTTATTCACCTCAATCAAATGGTGTAGCTAAACGTAAGAACCGTACCCTTAAGGATATGATGAATGCAATGTTGATTAGTTCAGGATTACCTTCGAATTTGTGGGGGGAGGCTATCCTCTCCGCCAATTACATCCTGAACAGAGTACCCTTTAAAGGATCAAATAAAACTCCATATGAGTTATGGAAAGGTAAACAACCATCTTATGAATAATTCAAAGTATGGGGGTGCTTGGCAAAGGTGGGCATCCCTTCTCCTAAGAAAAATAAGATAGGACCCAAAACCGTTTATTGTGTTTTTATAGGGTATCTTGAGCATTCTAGTGCTCACAGGTTTATGGTTGTGAGTTCTGAAATTTCTGACATATGGTTAAACACTATCATGGAGTCTAGGGATGCTGTGTTTTTTTAGAATATTTTTCCTTTGAAACGTGACTCTCGTAAGAGATGTATTGATGATCCCCTAGACGGGCCTTCAACTAGTCAGTCATTACCTTTAGAGGAAGATGAACCAGAAGTAGAACCTAGAAGAGGTAAAAGGGATAAAACTAAGAAAACCTATCCTGGTTGCATTACATACCTAGCCGAGTCTGATCCTCAGACTTATAGAGAAGCCATGACTTGTCCAGAAGCTCCATGGTAGAAAGAAGCTTCCATTAGTGAAATGGATTCCCTTCGAGAAAACGGTACTTTTGAACTTGTAGATTTACCTCCAGGGTGTAAGGCCATAGGTTGTAAATGGATTTTCAAAAGAAAACGTAAGATAGATGGAACAATTGAAAAATACAAGGCTAGGCTGGTAGCTAAAGGCTAAAGACAAATAGAAGGTATATATTTCTTCGACACCTATTCGCCAGTTAGTAGAATTAGCTCCATTAGGATGTTAATTGCTATAGCTTCTGTCCATAATCTAGAGATGCATCAAATGGATGTAAAGACAACGTTTCTTAATGGTGAGTTAGATGAAGAAATTTATATGGAACAACCAGAGGGCTTTGTAGTTAAAGGTTATGAAAAGAAAGTTTGTAAACTGGTTAAATCTTTGTATGGATTGAAAAAAGCACCTAAACAGTGGCATGAGAAATTTGATCATGTGATGATTTCTAGTGGTTTTAGAATTAATGAATATGATAAGTGT
This sequence comes from Papaver bracteatum, assembly GCA_023529315.1. Lineage (NCBI taxonomy): Eukaryota > Viridiplantae > Streptophyta > Magnoliopsida > Ranunculales > Papaveraceae > Papaver > Papaver bracteatum. Next base: position 112,141 of record JAJJWX010004317.1, read on the forward strand.
GTTTATACTAAACTTGTCAAGGATGCCTGTGTGATTGTATGCTTGTATGTTGATGATATGCTTATACTAGGTACAAACATGGACGTTATTAATTCCACTAAGAAACTGTTGAATGAGAACTTTGATATGAAAGACTTAGGCCCCGTTGATGTCATATTAGGGATGAAGATTAGAAAAACTACTAATGGCTATAGTCTGAGTCAGTCTCATTATGTTGAATCCATACTTAAGAAATTTAATCAGTTTAACTGTAAATCTGTGTGTACTCAGTATGATTCTAAGTGTAATCTCATGAAGAATAAGGGTGTAGGAGTTAACCAACTTGAATACTCGAGAGTCATAGGAAGTCTGATGTATTTGATGAATTGTACGAGACCAAACATTGCTTATGATGTGAGTAGGTTAATCAGGTATACTTGTAATCCAGGGCAGATACATTGGGATGCACTTATTAGAGTGTTGAGGTACTTAAAGTTCACAATGACCTTTTGTTTGAATTACGAAGGGTATCCGGCCGTCCTTGAGGGATTTTGCGATGAAAACTGGATAACAGGCTCAGAGGAGTCTAAGTCTACGAGTGGATATGTATTCACTCTAGCAGGTGCGTCTGTATCTTGGAAGAGTTCCAAACAGACATGTATAGCTCATTCCACTATGGAATCGGAGTTTATTGCATTAGATAAAGCGGGGAGAGGAGGCCGAATGGCTAAGAAACTTTTAGAAGATATTCCTCTCGGCATAGGCCTGTGCCAGCTATATCTATACATTGTGACAGCAAATCTGCAATAGGTAGAGCTAAGAATAGCTTCTACAATGGAAAGTCTATACATATGCGTAGAAGACATGATTTTTTGAAACTACTAATCTCAACAGGCTTTATTTCCATAGATTGGACAAGGTCCAAGGAGAATATCGCGGACCCTTTGACAAAAGGTTTGTCCAAGGAGATAGTTAGTAAATCATCGAGGGGGATGGGGCTTAGGCTCAATAATTAAACTTTCCATAAATGATACTCAACCTTGCTGACTGGAGATTCCATGATCAAGGTTTCGAATGAGACAACTAATTTATGGTAGGTAAAGGTAAACACTATCAGAGAATTACATTCTCTGCCCCTTCCCTATGGTGTTGATATGATAGTGTGAGTGCATGTGGAGGATGACTTTTAAATAAGTCTTAATGAGTTCCATAGTTTCAATTTGAGATTGAAGTGGGGTGTAGCAGTGAACACTCTTGATGGAACTCACCTATCTGAATGTGGAAGTGGGGCCGATTCCTATGAGAATGGAGCCAATTCTATAGAGCATTCTGAGAAACAGGATATGTCCAGGGCCAAATTGGACAAAATGGCACAAACTTAGCAACGCCAGGAAGATATCATGCGTGGCGGTTGTCGCGAATTGCACCAAACGCTAGCAGTTCAAGACCTCATGGACAATGTCTAGCAAGTAGTTCCGGTAACTTCTCAATAAGCAAGGGTTCAAGACCTCATGGACACTTTTGCCTAAATGGTATTTTCCTTAGTCTGATTTTTTCGTTTTCCTAGATTTCATTCATGTGGGGGATTGTTGGAGAAAAATGAGTTTTAATTAATAAGTTTTTTGGTCTTGGTGTGGTTTGATCTAATGACCTAAGGGTCTAAGGATACTCACTCATTTTTGGGTGAATGAAGTGGAACCTTTAGTCCCACATTGTGGAAAACTAAAGAGGAGCTCCACTATATAACCATATGCTTATGGATATGTTGTAAAACAACATTGTGGGTGGAGCGGGTGGGCAAAAATACATATTTTGACCCATGCGATATGCGCATATACCATGCACCAAGTTCCTCTTCTACTCGGATTTATTTTTGGCGAGTTTTCCTTTAGGAAATTGATTCCAAAAATATTTTAAGAGTTTTATTTATGGTAAATTCTTTTTACACGTTTTTTAAGAAAACCAAAAACCTAACTTGATTCTCAAGTATCTTTTCCTATAAATACAACTCGAAATTTTGGTTTCAAATACAGAAAAATTCTTCTTTTATTCCAGGGTTTTCTCTATACGGTTTTACTTCCATCCCCGTTACTGAGTTCGAAGAAAGGGTAACTTGTGTTGTGCTAACACAAGTTATATCATGCAGTCTTATCCTGGACACATCTTCGCTGTGAGGGGTTTAGCATTACTCAACTCGAGTATACCTGCGAACTAATGTGTTAAGCACAACTTGTTGAACCTGTAATTCTGCCTTCGTCAAGTTATTTCGGTAGAGTTGTCTTGGATTAGTTCTTACATATTATTATTGATACATCTAACGTGTTGTTAATTGTTGCAAGATCCCAACAATCTTAACACATTATTATTCCTTGCAACGATATCAACAATGGAAACAAAGATGAACGTTGAAAGACCACAGAAGTTTAACGGAAAGGATTTCAAGATATGGCAATCCAAGATGCTATTTTTTCTGAGCAATCATGAATTGGACGCAGTATTACAGGGTCCTCTTGATATTTTGATGGATGCTGAAGACAATACTGATGAAGATAGAGCGTTTTACACGCGGGATAACTATATGTCTAAAAATCATATTATGAATGGTTTGGAAGATGCGATGTATGATTTTTACAATGCTAAATAAAATTTCACTGCTTATGATTTGTGGACTGTGTTAGAAGCAAAGTACCAAGCGGAGGCTGCATGGAGCAAGAAATTTCTGGTGGCGAAGTTTTTGGACTTCAAGATAACGAATGATAAGTCTGTTGTGGATCAATTCCTCGAAATTCAACAAATTATTAACGAGATTCTTGCTGAAGGTATGGTCATTGATGAGACTTTTCAAGTGTCTTCGGTGATTTAGAAGTTACCATCTTCTTGGTCGGAGTACAAGAAAAAACTGAGAAATTAAACTGGCGAGATCAACATGGTTGAATTGGGAAAGAAGATTCAAGTGGAAGAGATGTTGTGCACCAAAGATAAGAACATGTCATCTGCAAGGGACATGGTAAACAAATATCATATGTCTGAACACAAGTCATCCAAAGTTGGAAAAGGTGACAACAATAATCGCAACTCGAAGCATGGACCTAACAAGAAAGGTATATTTCGTAAACCAGAATCTAGCATTATTAAAATTAAGGGTCCTTGTTGGGTGTGGGTAGACAACATAAGGATAAGAAGAATAATGCTAACTTGGTTGAGAAGAGCAAAAATGAGTATGTGGGAAGTTAATTTGGTGACCAATGTGATGGACTGGTGGGTAGACTCTGGAGCTACTAAGCATGTATGTGGGAATAGAGACCTGTTCACCTCCTACCAGAAGGTAGGGGAAGGCGAGAAACTCTATATGGGTAACTCATCCGCATCGGATGTTGCGGGAAAAGGAAAGGTCGGTCCGAAGCTCACATCTGGAAAGACTCTCACATTGAATGAAGTTCTTCATGTTCCAGACATCTGCAAAAATCTTGTGTCTTGTACTGTTTTAGATGATAAGGGTTTTAAAGTTACAATAGAGTCTGGAAAACTTATAGTAACTAAGGACAATGATTATGTGGGTAAGGGTTATAAGACTGGGGTCTATATAAACTTAATGTAACCTGTCCTGAATTGAAATTGAATGATTCTTCTGCTTACATGTGTGTGTCATTGAATGTTTGGCATGGTAGACTTGGTCATGTAAATTATAAATCAATGCACAAATTGGCTAGCGTAGGATGCATACCCAAATTCACTTTAGATAAAAATCATAAGTGTGAGATTTGCGTAGAATCTAAGCATGCTAAGAAATCATTCAATAAGAATACCCAGAGAAACTCTAAACCCTTAGACTTAATCCACTCAGACCTAGTTGATATGAAGTCAGTTCAAACAAGAGGTGGTAAGAAATGGTTTATTACTTTTATAGATGATTGTACTAGGTGGGCAAAAATACATATTTTGAACCATGCGATATGCGCATATACCATGCACCAAGTTCCTCTTCTACTCGGATTTATTTTTGGCGAGTTTTTCTTTAGGAAATTGATTCCAAAAATATTTTAAGAGTTTTATTTATGGTAAATTCTTTTTACACGTTTTTGAAGAAAACCAAAAACCTAACTTGATTCTCAAGTATCTTTTCCTATAAATACAACTCGAAATTTTGTTTTCAAATTCAGAAAAATTCTTCTTTTATTCTAGGGTTTTCTCCATACGGTTTTACTTCCATCCCCGTTGTTGAGTTCGAAGAAAGGGTAACTTGTGTTGTGCTAACTCAAGTTATATCAGGCAGTCTCATCCTGGACACATCTTCGCTGTGAGGGGTTTAGCATTACTCAACTCGAGTATACCCACGAACTAATGTGTTAAGGACAACTTGTTGAACCTGTGATTCTGCCTTCGTCAAGTTATTTCGGTAGAGTTGTCTTGGATTAGTTCTTACATATTATTATTGATACATCTAACATGCTGTTAATTATTGCAAGATCCCAACAGCTAACACTAACTGGGACGGCGGTGATGCTAGTTAGTATTTGCATGGACCCATACCTGGTATTGTAACTGTTAAGTCCATTGGGAAACCAAGTGTAGGACAACTTGGTGGAGGTGATAGTATGGGTACTGGGTTCTCATGACAGCAGCACTTGCAACGCTTAAAAAATTTGGATTCACCAATTGAGCACTTATTACTAACCACTTCACCCCCTAATTCAGAGCATTCGTCTTTGCACCAATCTTTACAATAAGTGCAATCAGAGGTTGGATATGTAGTTTCTGAGTAGGAGTCCCCAGGTTTATCACATGTATCTCCCTTAGGAGTAGGAGTAGGAGTAGGTGGTGGTGGTGGTGGTGGTGGTGGTGGTGGAGGTGGAGGTGGAGGTGGAGGTGGAGGTGGAGGTGAAGGTGAAGGAGGTGAAGGAAGCGGTGGGAATGGTAATGGTGGAGGCGAGGGTGAAGGACGTGATGGTAGCGGTGGGAATGGGAGTTTTTCACAGCAACATTGTCAGAACACTACGATTTTGTCGAACAGCTCTACTCTGCATCTCCCAAGAGAACCTGATACACCAATTGAAACAATAGCTACATACTAGAGTGTCACCGAATGTTGTCTCTTTGTAAGTATCCCCGGGTTTGCATATGCTTGCTTCTTTAATAGGTGCCATCTCTACTGCATAAAGATAAGAAAATACGCTACACGATTAGAATTGGAAGTTCATTTTCAGCAGTCCTGGTTGTTATAAACGAACAAATACTCGTATAATGATACTTACAAAAAGATGATACGGATATGTCGGCTATGTTTTGATGTTTAGAAGAAGCATAGACAAGAACAATGGAAAAAAACAGGAAAAACCCAATATTGAATCCCATAACTGAACACCGCAGAGAAGAAAACTCAGCCATTTTTTTAGTGAACGAACTAAAATCCTTTTACAATGAGAGTTTCTTAGATATATACGTCCCAGACCGACAGATCTATAACACGTTTCAAAACGAGTGTGGACTCGGCTATGATTCCAAGTCTTTCCATACGAGTGTCTCAGATTCAGAAGGACATACATAATTCACTGATGAAAATACAGAAAGGCTGATGATATAGGACGTGTGCATTGCGTAGCTTTAAGGTACTTATTTGGGTCTTTCTAATAATTAAATTAAGAAGGCAAGTACTTGTTTATTGGATCTTCTTCTTAATAATTGAGAAAAAACCATGAGTCTGAAATAGACTTCACAATTTCCATGAGCCATGAGTATGGAGGGTAAAAGGCAGGGAGAAATTTTGTGATGGGGCGAATTTGGATGGGGCGTGAGGGACAAATAGAATGACGTCATATGTCGCCGTAGTTAACTGTTTTAAACAAACAAAAATTCCGATTACTACATATGGAAAAGGGCGTTTTCAGTGTTCTGTGTGTTTTATTATTTTTCGTCTCCCCATATCTTACAGGAAATATATGAATCATTGGATCAAGTGATTTCATATATCGGCTTTGGCCGATTTTGTTTTGGTTGGAGAAAACTTCAATCATATCTTCCTCTCACACACAAATTTTCCTCCATCCCTAACAGTCTCATTACTCATTAGAAGAACAAGAAGAATATGGATCGGTAGTAACCTTAAATCACAGTAACACCAATAATGGCATCCTTTATTTCTTAGGTTTATATTGATCTAAGATATTTGATCTCAAAAATCTCAGTATCAGGGCCGTCTTACAGTTTTGGACTGCCTTAGGCGACCTTAAAATTTGAGGCCTTTTTATACGATATTATCAAGAACATAAGAAAAAATAATAATTTGGAGATATTTTTGCACACTAGTAAAAGAGATAATTTGGATTTAGTTTGTTGGCCGAAGGCCGTCGATTTTTTTTTTCCAGTTTTTATGCTCAGCTTTTGGGTTGCATGCTTCTAATTTGGCACAAAACATCCCAAAATCGATAACTAATAAAAACCTAGAGTTTCATTTACTCTCTCCATTCCGATTTACTTGACATTGTAGAGTTTTTCACGGATATTAAGAAATATCAGAGAGAGTAAAATCTTTCCAATAATACCCATATTAATTCCTACTTAAAGATTTAAATGACCTAGTTTTGTGTTTCTAGATTCTAGGAAAGTTATCAATCCCGGAACAATTTACTTGGGATGTACTACCAAATATTCCAAGATTGAGTATATATCCTACATGAGGTATATTTAAAAATTAGAGTAATTATTTTGTGTTGATTACGATGAGTATTAATTAGTGACTTTAATTTTCAAGAACTCAGAACTGCCATGGTGTGATTCCAAAGCAGGGGTAAATTAGTGAGAATTGGAGGAAAATACTAAAACTATCATCTAAATTCACCCCCATCAAAAAAAAAAATCGGGCAGGGCCATGGCCGGAGTAATTGGGGTACATTTTTTAACGTACACAACCTTATGTGTATGTCTTTAGCTGAGAGCATAGAGGTATCATTTGCATCATTGTACTACTTACTACAGTATCCTAAGCAGGGGCGGAGCGGAGCTATGCCAAGACTAGGGCTTGCTTAAGCAAGCCCTAAAAGCCCAAAATTCATTTTTTTTTCACTACCTATTTCACTTGGGCTGATAAAAATAAACCCAATTAATAGGCTTAAGCCACACCTAAAAACCCAAAGCCACCCCCAAGTTAGATTTCCAGTTCCCCACAGATCCTAAGGGTCCATCTGTATGTTCCATCTCTACAACCACGTTCTAGCTAGTGTAAGGCTTTATATCAGTATAAAATGTAGAGAGTCCAGCCATAAAAAGACTACAACAGAAGATAATAACAACTGATCAGTAATTCAACTCATTAAGTGAGTTTCATGTAAAATATATACACCGAGCACAAAAATGTGGACATAATTAACCTAGCTGGTATCGATATTCCGAATTAAGTTGGTAAATCTCAAGATTCAGTAAACTAGAAAGAAGAAAGAAGTTGTTTTTGTAGTTTTTCTCGTGTTTTTGATGGGGAAATTAAGGTACGAACTTTATACCGAGATAGATGTTCAAGCATAAACCAGTTTCCCATATGGAATGTTTACAGTACCTAAAGTTCTCTCTAATCTCACCGGTAAATTACTTTACTTCCCAAAGTGTTCGACCAGATCGATTCGTACATACACGGAAATGGTGGTGTTGGTTCTGCCATTCGCATTGTTTTTCCTCGTGGTATGTTCTAATCATCAGATAATTTATTTTTTATTTTTTTGTTTTTTTGTTACGACCATCTTACCATGAATAATGAACCCTTGCATTAACGTCTTAATTTTTCATTTTAATTTAAGACCATAACACTCGCATATGGGTTATACGTAGTCTAGACTCTACAGACTCTGGACTCAATCAACTCGTTGAAAGAAAATACCAGCTGTCACATTATTGTGTTTATAGATGATGTCGGTCGGCATTCATGAGTAAAATATATTTGGATAAGATATAAATATAAATATCGTATGGTTGAATAATTGTGTAAGAGTATAATTCGTATATTATGATTTCTTTGCAGTACTAGACAATGGCAGCTACTGAGTATGACTACTGACCGAGCTATACCCACATGATTGTAACACCATGGGCCTTCCCTTCATTACTTTCGCCAGCTACATTAGATCAATAATTCAACTCACCCGATCAAATTGGTATAACAACACCAATCAAATTGGTAAGCGAAAAAAGAAAAAGAAAAAAACTCCAAAAAGAAATGATTTAATGCTTTCTACATAAATGCACATACTCCGTTATGGTCCAAGAGAAAATAAAATCTATCATTAAAAAAACGCACATTTTAGTGAATTTGAAGTTCTATATAGATTGCAACTTCGAGGACATAATTTTATACATATCCAAAACTAGTATCCAGTTTGAAGTTAGTAGCTCTCGAGACTAAGTACTACAATAGAAAAAAATGAGGAAAGAAACTGTTTTTGTGTTGTTTCTTGTGTTCTTGATGGGGAAAGAATCAAGTGCAATGAGGTACAAACTTATAAACGAGATAGATGTTGATTTATCAGCCGGATCTATATGGAAGGTTTACAGTTCGAAAGATCTCCCAAGCCTTATCGTTAAGTTACTACCCGAAGTTTTCGATCGGATCGATATTTTAGAAGGAAATGGAGGTGTTGGCACCGTCTGTCGCATTGTTTTTCCTCCTGGTATGCTTTGATCAAATTCTACATGTATTTTACTTATACTGTTGTTCTTATTTTTATTTTAGTACTTGGTGCACAATTCTGTTAAGCAAAATTCAGTATATATGAATTAATCTGTATCTGATTACTCAAAGTTGAATGTTTTCAGGGTCAGTGCCACGCTCATATAAAGAGATGTTCACAAAAATAGATCATGTTCATCGTCTCAAGGAGGTGACACAAATTTCAGGAGGGTACTTAGCTATGGGTGTGACATTTTATATGGATAGTTTCAAAATCATAAGTACTGGTCCAAATTCATGTATCATTAGATCCATAACCGACTATGAAGTCCCTGATCATCTTGCAGATAAAGTAAACTCCCTCATCAGTATCGAGGGTCTCGTTCCAATGGCTCATGCCATTATAAAGTATGTTAAGGAATTTGGTGATCAGGTGAACATCGGCGATTCGGTTAATATAGCGTTGCCTGTTGGTAATGATGCATAGCCGCAATGAAATTTGGCGGCTCTTCTGCACCAGTGCGAAGCCAATAGCTAGTGAACTCTCAGCCATATTTATATTTTCTTGCTTTATTTGCACTGTTGCTTTATGTTTTTTCGATCTAGTTGCTAAATAATTTGCATTCTGTATGCTTATATATCTGTATTGCCGTAGTATAATTACTCGGGCGGAGTATTGCTGTCGGTGTTTTATGCTAAAAACTGTTGCTGCTTGCTCCTGATTATTAACTAAACGGCTAAATATCAAAACAAAACAGAGAGCTCGCTAAAAATGAGTGCACTACGAGTCTTAGAAATTCTTATTCTTGATAGGTACAAGATGAAGAGGATCTTTCTTATGAGCAATCAAAGCTGTACAAAGGATTTGCAAGTGCAAGTTCAACAGTTACCATCCCCATATCAATCCCTGGACAACCTCTTCCGCCACCACCAAACGGTAAAAATGAAAAATCCTTATTTTTTCCTCCGAATTCAACAGGCTTATCTATGAACCTCTCAGGATAAAACTCATCTGGCTTATCCCAATACATGGGGTTCCTCCCTATCGCCCAAATGTTTATTAAGACTCTTGTTTTCGGTTACTTTTACGTCGTATCCATGAATCTTACTTTTGCGCATGCACTCTCTTGGGAACGATAATGGAAGTGGGGGGTGAAGTCTTAGAGTCTCTTTAACCACCAATTTTAGGTACTGAAAATGTTGGAGATCTTTTTCTTGTACCTGCTTCCCTTTGGTTTTCACCACATGACTTCTTATTTCTTCTTGTACTTTATGCATTGATGCAGGGTTTTTGATGAGTTCTGCCATTGCCCAATTCATGGTTACGGCTGATGTATCTACGCCTGCAACAAATATATCCTGAACCATACAGAAGATCACTTGTAGCAATGCAAAATAAGAACAGGAATCAAAAAACATTGAGAGACATGAATAAGAACATTTTACCACAAGTATTGCTATGATATGCTCATTGGTGAGGCGTATCGTGCTCGTTCCATCCATCTGCAACTTCAGAAAAACGTCTATGAGATCTTCATAGTTGGACTTCAATCTCTTCGGGTTGAGATGTTTGTCAAGGACTTCTTGAATATATTTGTCTAAATTCTTGCAGCATTTTTCAAATCTCCCATGGATTCCACTGAGCCTATCAACAATCCAACCGACCTTAGGAAAAATGTCAGACAACCAGAAAGCGCTAACCAAGTTCGTGACTTCGTTAATTGTTTCCCTGAGTATACCGTCATCAAATTGATGTATACCCTGAATAAGTTTACTACCAAAAGCGACCCTGCAAATAGTTTTATTTGTGAAACTTGCCAAAGTTTCATAAACATCTATAGGAGCAGTACTAGTTGCAGTTTTGATAGAATGAATCATCGCGGCAACTTCTTCTTCCCTGATTACCTTGAAAGAATGTACTCTTTGCATACTAAGAAGTTCAAGCACACATATTTTTCGAATCTCCCTCCAGTATTCTCCGTAAGGTGAACAAGCGATATCCAAGCAATTATGCGAAATGCGTTTAAAACAGGCCAGAGGAGGTCTAGTGCAAAAATCAAGATCATGTGTTTTCAAGACTTGTTTTGCAGCTTCGGCCGACGAAATTATGAGTGTTGGTACACTGCCAAGTTGTAAAACCATGACATGTCCGTACTTTTGAGATAGTTTCAATAGCTCTTGATGAGGCGGTTCTCTAAGTTGGTGCAAGTTGCCTATGATTGGAAGCTTGGGAGGACTTGGAGGAAGTCGATCACCATCGTTGCTGCTTTTAACTGTAATTAGAATATATAGAGGAAGTAGGAGAGTAAGAGGAACAAGTATCAGATAGAAAATATACAAAAGAAACTCCATATTGCAATGAAGTTTTGAGGTGGTTGCTGGTTGGTTCTCAAATGGTTGTCATTTGTGGTTTATGAATAATCCTTTTATTGGTTATCTGTTAGTAAGCAGGGTAAATGCCGTCTGCCAAGCAGTTCTTATCTATCAATGAATGAGCAGGCAATTTAAACGTGGAGACAAAGATGATATTTTTTTGATGGAAGTTTTGGAATTGCTATGCCGACTTTAATCTTCGGTAGGGACCTACCTAGCACACGGGGTACGTGTAGGCAACTCACAAGAGGACATTCCATTTTGTCATTGCCGTTTGCGGATGAGGGGTCGCAGATTGTGACTTTACTATGCAAGTGGATGTGGAGATTCTCTGCTGGAAAACAAGTTGAAGTAATTTGTTGTAGATATGCCGATATACTATTAGCTCAAAAAATTAGCTGTGGGGTTGCGATAACTAGATGTGCCTCTATTTTCTCCACCGTCCATTTCTCACCAAGTTTGGTCTAGTATGCTGCCAAAAATAAGAGGGTGGTCACGGGTATTGCCAAGGACAGTAGCAGCTCCTTCCTCAATGGGAGTCTGAGTAAGTCAAGGAGACATGGAAGGTGATTAGGAAGATGATATATGCTCCCAGCCATCATATGGTCCATATGGAAGGAAAGAGATAATCGTGTTTACACAAGAAAAGAAATAAGTACTTGTAAGTTGGAATTGTATAGTACATGTATAAAAGATAACAGACAAGGAATAACACCAAACATTCTTAAATTTCAAATGACAAAGCAAACACAAACAAAAGGAAGTGGTTCTTTCTGAATTAATGATAGATTGTTCTCCTCTAGTGCCAAAGAGCGTCCGCAGCTAGAAACAGCACTTATTAATTAGCAATTTAGCATCATGTTGGAAGCTTAGCAGGTAAATAATTCAGAAAGAACAATTTTTTATTTATCAGACCACATTTTAGTACTTGTGCGGTTGCAACTTGCATCATATAACATTATGATTTTTTAAAGTTATTCATCAACAATTTACCTGAAAAATTACTGTTAAATTCTTCAAGATTAGGGCTCTTGTAAGAAATAAATGGGTGTAAGTAAATAAACAAAAATAAACATCTCTGGGGTGGAAATATCGAATTTTCTTTTATTGTCCATATCAACCCCTGAATTTTCTTTTATTGTCCATATCAACCCCAGAATATCTTGCATATCGAATGCCACGTCTAGTGCATGCAGTCAAGACTACCTAGCATTCCTGGAAAACTCATTGTGGTGTTTTCTTCAGTTATTCTTTGAACATCTTCCTGAGTAGGCTTTCTTAAAAAGGTTGGACCAAAATGCTCGACAATTTTTTCACAAAACAATTTGAGATACCTAAAGGCAGTTGTTTTCCAAATACGGATGTAATCATCAGTGGAATCCGCTGGTACCCCGTAACATATTATACGGAGGGATGCGGTGACCTTTTGTTCGGGACTAAAGGCTCGTACATGTCGTGCATCATACTAATAATTAAATAAAGGTTGTACCTGACAAAGCTCGGAAATAATCCTTTGCGTCAAGTTGCGGCCCATGCGGAATCGTCGCTGAAAACTCCCATCGGAATACACACAATCATGATTAAAATAATCATGCATCATCTTTTCGTGGTAAAAATATCGATCTCGCCACGTCCATCTTCTAGTCGCAACTTCATATGGCTCTAAGGACTTTGGTATGATCTCGGATTGTAATTGCAACATAAAATTTCGCCTTCTTCTATCTTGATCTGCATCTTCATCCATCTGACGCAAAAACTCTATACACATTTCTTCATCTTCTTCATACAACATATCATCCATCTACAAGAAAACTGGTCTTTAGCGACAAACACAATACAACCGCAAGAGGTCATTTTTAAACGCTATAGCCCTCCAGTGGATAAAATTTTGTAGTCGCATTGGTGTCGCAAGAAAGCATGTGACTAGATGTTTGCATTGACACTGCTGTCGCTAGAGATGTTTTGGTACAATCATCAGCGATCAAATTTTTGTGGAAGCATAAGAGGTTGAGCGGCAGCATATTAGTCATGGCACAACAGGTTCAGTGAATAAATATTAGTCGAAGCACGAGAGGTTCAGTGACTACATTCAGGTCATAACACAAAAGGTGCAGCGATTATATTTTCGTTGAAGCATAAGAGGTTAAGCGACTGCATATTAGTCATCACACAACATGTTCAGTGACTACACTAAGGTCGTCGCACAAATGATGCATAAGAAGTTCCGCGGCTTAATTTATGTCGTGCCACGCTAGCGTCAGCGACAACATTTTGGATGAAGCTCAAGAGGTTGAACAGCTACATTTTAGGATGTTTAAATTTGGTTGCAGAAGGCTACGAGATACCGTTTATGCTTCTGAATCCGACCACTGAATATAAATTTAGAAGTTAAACCAACAATTATAATATAGAGAGATATAGTTGTTCAAAACATCTAATATAATAATATTGAAACAAAATATCTAACAAATTAGGGCTATATCCAAAATATACACATCCCACCAACTAATTAAGTTCTAACTAGAATGTTGTGCAAAGATTCCATGGCTAGTAATGGCAGTCTTCCATTGATTCCTCACCCTCTTCTGCTTCATTATGCTCCCCCAATTCCCCATCATTCCGATACTAACCAGTCTTCTGTTTCACTATCTTAATTTGGATCCAGTGCATCCTCGGGCAGAGCAGCGAAGGATCTTGGCCTAAACCTCAAAAGCTTTCCATTTTCAGTAGGATCACCAGGATACAGAACTGCACAAATCCGTAACAGATAGTTGATTAGAGATTCAGTCGGATTATCTTATGGATTGACAATTAGTAAAAGCACCAAACAGCATAACTCAAATTTTTAAAGTATACACAGAGCAAGACAGTAGTCACCCAACTGGAAAGTAGAGCAAAACATTGCAAATAAAAAATGTAAAACGTAAAACAAAATTCAAAATATGGAAATAAGAAATCATAATCAATTGGAGAGTCTATATTGGGAAACACCAGACCAGAAAAACACCAAGAAAAAGAATACGCCTCACGAGAAAAAAAAACTACATGTGGCATTGCACCCACTAATCTAATATGCTGATTAGAGATACTTCCAGGTTCATCGGCGTGTTTGACAGCCATCTTCTCTCTATTGCCTCCATATCCAACAGGGATGTAAACAGGACAACACGGATCCAATGATTAGTTATAGATGTGATTGGATCTTTCATAGGCATGTACCTAAAGTTTTTAGAAATAACTTAATTTAGCATGTTAAACAAAGAAGAGACCAAGACAGACATGTGAATGGCGACTCAGACAATCCAGTCAATGTCTAGTTTCTACTGAGATAAACGAACATCAATATACTAGGTAGAATATTTAAGTTAACAGTGACAATGTAGAGAGCAAGTCTTTCATCCATGTTAAACAATGTAGTGACAATGTTAATTAGCGTAAAGAAATAGAACTGTATGAACTTACATGTCAAATGAAAACCATGTCAACACCATATGAGTAGAGCAAGTCTTTCATCGCCACCCTCATACACCCAGCTTCTCTGTAATCAGGTTTGTAGGAATTGTACTAAGGTGGGTGCCATGTAGCGACCAACTATGGAGTTACTGATCTGTCCACATTAGCCAGATCTTTTTCCAACCAATTATATTGTTCCCCTATGAAGGAATAAAAAATAGGCCATATTAATTCAGCAAAATTTAGTATTTGAAGCAGTAAAACATTCATCCATGATTTAGGTATTTCAATGCAATTACATTTTTTTAAGACATTCGAGAACATGATTCTACATGTTGCAGCTGATTTTGAGATTGACACTGTTCAAAATTTCTTCTTGGAAATAAAAATGTTCCCTGATAAGTGAAAAAATAGGAATCGAAATTTACCGGATTACATGATTCATACTTCATGGAGACCAATTAATTATACAACAATTAACGAAGAAATACTCAAAAGAATTTTTGTAATTAATGCTTCTGTATCACAACTTGAACTGAGAATATCCATGGCGACCATTGTTAGCACGATCTTCAACAATAGGTATTATTAAAAGATGTATCAGAAAATCTTTTTGCAAAGTAACATTATTTTCTTTCTTTCGGATTAACGAGATACTAAAAGAAAACAGCAGCAAGAAGCATAATTTACCTGACTTGTTATAGTCGATGTAGGCACCAAGCATAATGAAGTGTATGCCACCTGCATTGAAAGAATAATAAAACGTGGACCTGAACATTTCAAGAATTAGAAAAGAAGAAATGTATTTTAAAGCTTATGGAAAGCCAAATATTTCTTGACAAGGAGCAATTCAATTATATAAATAAGAATGGATTTAGTATTTACCTTCCCCAATAATCCCAACGAGGCTGGTAGGTTTCATGGATAGGAGTATCTTTAAATGAACACGAATAGCAGTCCGACCCAGAGCCATTTGTAAGGTATAGATTCACGTAAGTCAGATCACCAACCAACACCACAAGATCAGGGATATTACTTATCAAGTGGTCGATGGTTGATGTTGTGTTGTATGTCAGACCCAAATCTCCGACAATAGCAATTCTCCCAGGGTAACTTCTAGGAGATGAAATTGGCATGGTCTTAAAAGAAAGCAGAGGACTCAAAGCTAGTATAGAAGGATCTCCACAGCGATAATAATATAGTGTGCTAGGATTCAAGCCTGTCAAAGGGCACATAAAAGGAGATGCAAAATTAAACCTCAAAATCTCAACTTTCCCTGAACTCGAAGAGTATGATAATGATATAACTTATACTGCAGCATAGTAGGAGAACCTTAAAAAAATCGCTCTGGCAACATATTTACAGGTTAGGATTTTTATTTCAGTGTCTAATGAGAAACCTAGTTTATGTATCATTCCATAGTCGACATACTAAAACTGTGTGCTTAATTAATAAATCGATCAAAATGAGAACCTTATGCAAACCAAACACATCAATTTCTAAGAAACGACATGAAACAATTCTTATTCAAGACTCTGTGGTTTGCTTTGAATAGGTGAGACTCTGTGGTTTGCTTCGATCAAAATTATAAACCCAAAATACAATTTTGTTACTGATTACATATGCAGAACAATCAATAACAAAAAATTTGCAGCAGCAACAATAACAACATAAAAATACAAACAATACCTTTCTAGCTGCGTCTGATATAGCGAACTCCTTCCAAAAATCCTACTGACCGGAAAATATATTGGCAATGATGGTTAGAATATAGGTGCAGGCACAAGCATGAATCTTGAAATACTGTCTCGTTCATGTCTTAAGAAAAGTACCTATTTAGTGGTGCACTAGTATAACCTGGCTTTGCATCTTCCTCTCAGCCAATTCCTTGGCCCTATTCCACTCCATTGGTAACTTCAAGAACCTAAGAATAATAGACTTCAATCACAGAACACAACACAACAGATTATGTACAGATTGCTGTCCTCACAGAGTCATACTAATGAACCAAGAAAATAAGAATTATCACTAAAGGTGGACACATTACGAAATCAGAGGAGCAGAATTTAATATCAAGCAAAAGATGCATATTATCAGGTAAGTCTTGAGACAACCTTAACAAAGTTGGGAGAGCAAAATTCAGCCAATCTCGTCCTCCAGACTTGCTTTCACATGAAAAAGTATGCCTCTACCACCTCACACTGCAACACCCCACAAATATATCAATCACCAGAGGGTTAACATACCATACAAACAAATATAATAACAATCATATGTCACAAAAAGTTACGCCTGCAAACACATGACCCATCCAATGAGAAAACCGACAATTTACCTCAAAAATGAAGCAACCTTAATTAGACCCAATTTTCCAGATTGTGATCCTCCTCCACCACCATTACTAACATCAAACCAATAGCATCATATCCTCAAGCCAACAACATATCCATCTAAATCTCAAATTCACTAGTTCCTTCTTCTTCCCCGTCCGCAGTGTCTATTATCAGAGCCACTACCAGCTCTATCATTCCATAACTGCCCAATCCCATCAGCTCAGAAAATAACACATTTGAATCCCTGTAATTCCTTCTCCATTCAAATTGCAGAGCCAACCCACAGTCATTCTAATACCCTTCTTCTCAGTCATTCTTCATGAACAACAACAGCAACCCTTCTCTTCAAATTCGAGTAATTTCTTCTCTTATAGTTCCAATCGAACGTAAAACAACCATACTCTTTATTTCGGAACCCGCTCAACCCACTTAACAATTCTTCTTCCAATAATCTAAGCCTTGATCTCGTCCTCTTTCGATCATCTCAAGAATTGTTCAAATAGCCGCTATTAGCCAACAAAAAAATCAGGTCAACACCCCTGAATTAATCGTCCACAACCAAAGCAGTAACACCACTTCTCCCAACTGATTCTTCTCTCGGAGCAAACCCTACAGCTATTTCATTTCATCATCTTCACAAACCAGCATCTACCCTAACTTCACCATTCTTCTAATCTGAACCAAACCATTTATTTATCATCATTTGTTGTTCTTGATTCTTAACAACAAATCTGAACCAAACCCTAAATAGTTTCTGATATCAACAACATTTATTAAATGTAGAGTATTGATTGGTGAGAATACAGAGAGAGAATTAGGAAAAAAATCGAAACCTTGTAGATACACAGAATGAATCTGAAACCTTATATCTACGAAATCAGCAGCTTCTTTGAGACTCAAAGCATCATCAATAACAGATTTAGGGTTTTTGTACAGAGATATAATCTATCTACTAGTTTTTGCACAGAGATGGTGAAAGAGAAATGTAAATTTTGTGAGTTAGGGTTTTATTTTGAGTGAGGGGGGCGGAGAAAATGAGAGAGAGACGGGACGCAAGTGAAAGGATTTACTTTTGCTGTTTTGATGTTTTATCTAAAAGGATTTGGACGGTGTAGATTTGCTTTAAGATGCTCATACGGATTGCAGAAACTAAAGGACAGTGTAGATTCTCTTTAGGATGCTCATACGGATTGAGAAGCTTGTTTGTTTCTCTCTGTGCTAGTTCAAATTCGCGTATTGGATTTTATTATCAACTTTCGATATGAAAAAAAATTCAAAAAATATATTAATAAATTTAAGATATTATTATCGACCTTCAGTTATAAAAAAAAATCCAAAAATATATGGGAATGAAGCAGAAAAAATAAGAAAGTGCATTCTTTGTGCTTTGTCTTTGTGCTTCTGGTTTAAATATCGACTAGCCACATAGGTTTTGAGTCATTTTTTACTAGACATATAGGTCATAAACTTCAAATGTGGTATAACGATGTACAAAATATAAACCAAGAAGCTTCGCGTAGGTACTGACTTCAAACTTAGAAGGATACATCATCGAAATCGATAAATATGAAGCTCAGTGTCGATTTGAACTTCAAATACGGTATAAAAACACACAAACTATGAACCAAGAAGTTCTAGATGGGTTATGACTTCAAACTTATCAGGATACATCATCGAAATCGATAAGTATGGATCTCAATGTCGATTCGAACTTCAAATATGGTGTAATGGCATACAAACTATGAACCAAGAAGCTTTGAGAGGGTTCTGACTTCAAACTTAGCATGATACATCATTAAAATCGACAAATATGAAGCTCGATGTTGATCCGAACTTCAAATTCAGTATAATGTCGTTCAATCGATGAACCATGAAGCTCTGAGATGGTTCTGACGTCAAACTTAGCACGATACATTATCAAAATCGATGAATATGAAGCTCAGTGTCGATTCAAACTTCAAATTCAGTATAATGACTTACAAATGAAGAATTTTCCATGAAATATAGAAATAAAAAAAATCAGTCGCTAGACTTATTGTCGCTGAACGTGAATAGTTTCCAACCTAAGTTGGTGCTAATATAGCTCTAGTGACTAACAGATATTTTCAGACGCAAGGAAATAGAAGATAGAGAATACTAGCGATCGAAGAAAAATCAGTCGCTAGACTTATTGTCGCTCAACGTGAATAACTTCCAACCTAAGTTGGTACTAATATAGCTCCAGTGACTAACAAATATTTTCAGACGCAAGGAAATAGTAGATAGAGAATACTAGCGATCGAAGAAAAATTAGTCACTACAAATATTGTTGTTGCACGTAAATAGTTTCCAAGGTTTTTATGTAGTTGCTCCAAATAAGTTGTAAGATAGCTCCAACGATTAGTAGATATTTTCATCGCAAGGAATTTGTAGATAGATAACACTATCGACTAAAAGAAAATTAATCGCTACATTCATTGTGGATGAACATAAATAGCTTCAAGATTATCCAAGTAGTCGCTCCAAATAAGTTGTACGACACGTCCAATGGCTAACATAGATTTTTTGTTGCTAGAAAATAGTGCCTAGTATTCTGTAGTGACTATTATTTTTTCAGACGCAAACATAAGTAGCTATAGGAAACCAACGACTAATTTTTTAGATAGTCGATAAAATTTAGTCGCAAGAGACACATTTTCTTGTAGTGTCTCCATATCTTCCT
The DNA here is from genome assembly GCA_023529315.1 of Papaver bracteatum. Classification (NCBI taxonomy): domain Eukaryota; kingdom Viridiplantae; phylum Streptophyta; class Magnoliopsida; order Ranunculales; family Papaveraceae; genus Papaver; species Papaver bracteatum. The sequence continues at coordinate 131,630 of JAJJWX010004317.1, forward strand.
CAGAAAAATCAAAATCAGAAGTCATAGTTGAAAATTGAAAGCAAATGAAAGAAAAGATTGATTAGATGAAAGATTGTTGTGAGTTTGTGAGATAAAACTTGAGCCATATTTATGGAGGTAAAAACTAGCCGGTACGGTGTCCGTTGAAAAGTAGTCGTTGACGACCTTGGTACAAACGCCAGTGTTTGTATTACACACACCATCGTTTGTAGGACGAACGCCAGAGTTTGATCCATGAGCGCCAGCGTTGGTCTCACGTTCGCGCGCTAACTTATCTAACGCCCAGTCCTTTACCAAAGTGGAAAAGTCAGTTTAGCCATCCACCTGGCTCAACAAACAATTTCATTTGGCCATTACCATATATAGGAATTTCCCTTAGCAGGTAATTAATAATTCAGAAAGAACTACTTTTTTTTAATCAGAGAACATCTTAGTACTTGTGCGGTTGCAACTTGCATCACATAACATTATGATTTTTAAAGTTATTCATCAACAATTTACCCGAAAAATTATTGTAAAATTTTTCAAGATTTGGGCTCATGTAATAAATAAATGGGTGTAAATAAAATAAATAAATAATATAAACATTTTTGGGGTGGAAATATCGAATTTTCTTTTCTTGTCCATATCAACCCCTGAATATCTTGCAATTTAAAGAAACAATCCCTTTTTTCCTCCTCCTCCCTCCCGCTTTCAAAAACCTCACTCTCACTCCAACAATGGAGGCGGTGGTGGTGGCGGAGGAACTCCACCAGTCACAATCTAGAATTTCTTCATTTTCAACCCAATTATAACACCGGATCCGTTCAGGTTAATCTGCAGATTTACCTTTTTTTCTGTAAAAAAGTGCTTATGGTTTCAATAAGTTGGATTTGATATTTGTTAGGTTAAAATTCAATTTTAATGATGTATAGGCCTTGTTTGTCAAAGTTTATGATTATCTATTTATGATTATAGATAATCATAAGTAGATAAATGATTTTAGTATAATCATTTTTATAATAATTTTTCACAAACACCTTTCTCACATAATTGATTATCTTTGAAAAATGCTCTCGAAATGGAGTGGAAAAAACAATGATTTAGAACTTTTTTTTAATTTCCCTAGTGTTTTTTTTACTCTTTCTTGATAGTTTATAGAAAATAAGAAGAAAAAACTCAACTCAATTTTATTAAGAAAAAATAATTGATTATAATAAATTATAAACAACTTTTTTCTATTTCTGAAAATAATGATTTTTTTTAATTATGATTAAAATAATCAATTATTATAATGATTACCAAACACTTACATAATCTATTATGAACAATATAATGGATTATGGGCTGATAATCCATTATAATAATGGTTACCAAACAGCCCCATAGTGTAGGTTCAATTTCACCTGAGAAACAGTTTTAATTAGTAGAAATCTCTCCCATTCTGAATTGTTTATTTGTTGGATGTATCGCATCACAGGGCAATTATCTCGAATAGCGCAACAGGTGTTTGAACTGCTGCCTGAATGAATCTTGGTAAATTTGGAACTACAATCGAGAGCCAAGAGGTAATGACATTTTTAATTATATGGTTGGGTAAATAATAGTACCTTTGTGTAGCGACAGAAGAGTTTAAGGTAATGGAGAATAATAAATTGAGGGGTTACATGATGAACATGGCGCCACTTGATAGAATAATCAAATATCTAATACTACCAGGTGGAACAAACCAAGATTTGAATTAAACTAATAAACAAAATTTTTAAGGCATGCTCTATTAGAAAATCAGTACTAATTAAGGATTGATACATACTTAAAAGCTGATACATACTTCATTGCTTCATTGTTAATAAAACTGTGCTCGGAAATTTGTTTACATGAAAAATTGGGAGCTTAATGGAGCATAATTTGTATCTCAAACATTGATTTAAGAGACAGCTAGAAATCTTTCTTGCACTTTAGGATCCCAGAATGTGATATATATAGGTCTATTTTACGTAGAGGTTATCTCTACAAAAACAAAACAACCTTCCACTGAATCTCATTCATGTAATTTAATCCATAACTGTGTTACTACCTTTGTCTATTTTTAACTAGGGCTGCGGATCTCTCCCATTGTTAACCTTGTAAGGTAATTAGCAAATCTTGGGAATGTGATTTCGTGTTTCACAACATGCTTGAGTGGAATAAATCTGCGATTCTGCGTGAATGACGGAGACATCCATCCTGAAACCAATCTTGATAGATTCTGAAAGAAAATCGAGACTTTGGGGGTAAAGTAGCACGTGGGATTGTCCGGTGAATATTAGTACCGTTACTAAAGAGTGCGTATTGTTTAACATTTTTCATTGGTGCCGTTGCTAAAAGAGTACTTTTCTGAAATAGATTAATAGAAAATCAGTGACACGATTCGGAGATCTATGTAAAGAAAAATAGTTATAAATATTTCTGTAGATATCTAAATAGCTATACATCTTAAGCTCAAACAGCTATCTGAGAAATAACAAACTTCTCTTAATACTCTTCTCTTGTGCTTTATTGTTATCTTGATTAACTGATATTTACTGGTTATAAGATACTTTCCAAATAACTATGACAGAGATTCTTACAGGTGGTGCCTCCGAAATCTTAAAAAAATTAAGCGGTGTTGTTACTCAACAGATTAGTTTGGCCTGGGGTGTCAAAGATGATTTGAGAAAGCTTCAAGAAACCTTACAAATGATTCTTGCCGTAATAGCTACCGCTGAGAGCAGGCAAGTGACTGAAGAAGCTGTAAGACTTTGGTTGAGATGGCTCAAGGACGTCGCATATGATGCGGATGATGTGATGGATGATTTTTCCTATGAAACCATGCGTCTGTCTGAAAGAGGGGACCGCTTCAAGCATAAGGTACTGGATTTCGTTTCATCTTCCAACCCACTTGTTTTTCGTTTTAAGATCGCCAAAAAAATTAAACTTGTTAATCAAAGATTAGATGAAATTACCAAAGATATGGGTCGGTTTTACTTGCGAACTGCTGCACCTATTGATACAACTGTATCTTATAGTGAAAGTAGTGAGCAACGGAACCGACACACCACATCAGTATTTGCGAGCGAGTCAGAAATTGTAGGAAGGGAAGATGATAAAATGAAATTAATAAATATGATAACAAGAGTCACCCCACTTCCGTCAGCATCGTCATCTGATAGAAATTTTGAAAAGGTTTCTGTCATTTCGTTGGTGGGTATGGGGGCTGGGGAAAACAACTCTAGCTCAACTCGTCTACAAAGACGAGTTGATTAAGAAACAGTTTGACCAAACAATGTCGGTACATGTATCTGAAAATTTTAATTTGGAAAGCCTCTTAATAAAAATTATGGAGTCCTCAACAGAAACTAAGATTGATACTCTATCAAATCTCGATGTACTAGTGAATAAAGTTCGAAAACAGTTACATGAGGTAAGATATTTGCTAGTACTTGATGATTTGTGGAATGAAGATCCAGAAGAGTGGGGCAGACTCAAATCTGTGTTGCTTGCTGGTGCTCATGGGAGTAAAATTCTAGTCACAACACGTAAAGATCAAGTTGCTTCTGTTGTACGGGGGATTATTCCTCCATACAATTTGGAACAACTACCAGATGATGCATGTTGGTCTATAATCGAGCATAAAGCCTTTTCCTATGGAGGGGCACAAAAAAAGAGTAAAAATGACAAACATAGGAAAAGAAATAGCAGAAAAATGTTGTGGTTTACCACTTGCAGCCAAACTTCTCGGAAGTCTACTGCATTCAAAATGTAAAGAATCAGATTGGATAGTGATTAGGGATAATAATGATCTTTGGAATATACCAGAAAGTCAAAATAGAGTCCTATCAATCTTGAAATTGAGTTATGATAACCTGCCATCTCATTTAAAACAATGTTTCTCTTATTGTTCAATCTTTCCCAAGAATTGGGAGATTAAAAGAGAAATTCTTGTTCAACTTTGGATGGCAGAAGGGTTTATCCAACCATCTAATGTTGAAAAAAAAATATCTCTAGAAGACTTTGGAAACGAATGCTTCCAAAGTCTGGTTTGGAGCTCTTTTTTTCATAATTTTAAAAAGAATAAAGTAGGTGTCATAAAGACTTGTAAGATGCATGATCTTGCAAAGAATGTTTTCGGGGATCATGAATTGATACCTCTAATGGTTAGTGAGTTTAGTGATATTTCTAAAGTTCGTCGTTTACATTTAAAAATTGACGAGGACTTATCATCAACATTTCTAAAGAGCTTAAGTAGTGCAAAGAACTTGAGAACCGTTTTCATCCCTGAGTTAGGTTGTAACATTGACCCTGTTATTTTTTCAAAACTTAAGCACTTACGTGTATTGCACATGGGTGATTCATCAGATCTTGACTTTACAAAGCCTCCTTGTTAAAGTTGTAAGTTGAGACATTTGAGGTATCTTTCCCTCTCCTCTCTTAATCTAAGTGAAGTTGTTTATGATGGATCCATCAGTAAACTTTATAACCTGGAGACATTGATATTGACTCAGATAGAATGTGTTGAAAATCTTCTAACAAACATTCAATCTTTAAAAAATTTAAAACATCTTGAAATCTCATGGACGGCTCTTCCACTATAATCAAACAATGGGTGGGTTATACACAATTCTCCCAATTTGGAGATACACTCTTCTTCAAGGTGCTTATAGCACTTGGATACCAATTTGCCTAATTACACTCACCCCTAAGGATGAATCAACAATTCATTCACCAAATAGATAATATTCACTGGCAATTTGACAATAGCAAGAGATTGAGATACTTACTACTAGGGTTTGAACAAACCCTAGATTTTTCCCATTTGAAGAGATGTGAAAATTGATCAATCAATCTTCACCACAACAACCAAAAGATCCTTAGACAAGAAACCCTTTCTTCTTCTCTTCAATATAACTTAATCTCACCAAAAAATTGGTGGCTTAAACTTTCTCCTCACTCACTCTTTTTTCTTCTTCCTCTCTTTCTCTTTCTTCACAAAATGAAGAAGCTCGATCTATTTTCTACTGATGCCTTTCACTTGTTATAACTTAACAAGGCACCCACTAACTAGCTCCCCCATTTGATAAGGGGACACCTATGTTGGACCATAAGGAGGGACCGGCCCAACAATCTCCCCCTCACGACTTATAGCAAGGTACCCGTCACCACCAAACCTGCCCTGCTGCAGAAATGAACATGCTTGTACTTCGGTAGCGACTTTGTCATCATATCAGAACCGTTGTCATCTGTATGGATCTTCTCAATATACAAGACCTTCTCATCGAGAACTTCTTGTATCCACTGATACCTAATACTGATGTGCTTGGACCTCGAGTGAAAACTAGAATTCTTGCTGAGATGGATGGCACTGGGCATCTGAAGAACGATAAACCTTTGTTGCTTCACACCGAGTTCTCTAACAAACCTCTTCATCCATATCATCTCCTTGCAACTTTCTGCTGCTGCAATGCACTCTGCCTATGTAGTAGAGAATGCCACACATTTTTGTAACTTGGGTTGCCAAGACACAGCTCCCCCCTGGATAGGTAAATAAGTAACCCAATGTCGACTTGAGACTGTCTTGAGCACCTGCCAAATCTGAATATGTGTAACCAACTAACTCTGGCTTGTCAACTCCATAGCACAAACCCATATTATAAGTACCCATTAGATACCATAATATCCATTTCACTACTTCCCAATGCTCCATAGCAGGATATGATAGAAATATGCTTACCACTCCAACTGCATGAGGTATATCCGGCCTTGTACACACCATTGCATACATCAAACTACCAACTGCGGACGCATAAGGAATTTTTTCCATCTTCTGTTTCTCAATATCATTCACAGGACATTGATTACGAGATAACTTAAAATGGTTTGCAAGTGGACAACTTACCGGCTCAGCCTTGTCCATGTTGAATCTTTGCAACACCTTCTCAATGTAGCTTTCTTATGATAACCACAGCTTCCTTGCTTTCCTATCACGAGTGATTTCCATGCCAAGAATACGCTTTGCTCCACCCAAGTCTTTCATAGAAAAAGACTTGCTCAGATCTGACTTCAACCTGTCAATCTTTTTCTTATCTTTTCAAAGAATAAGCATGTCATCAACATATAGCAAAAGAGTAAGAAAATCACCATCAACAAATTTTTGAATGAATACACAATGATCTGAAGCTGTCCTCTTGTACCCATGTTCCTTCATGAATGATTCAAACTTCTTGTACCATCTTCTTGGAGCTTGCTTCGAACCATATAGACTCTTTTTTAGCTTGCACACCATGTGCTCTTTGCCTTTGACTTCAAAACCCTCGGGTTGTGCCATATACACATCTTCCTCCAACTCACCATGAAGAAATTTTGTCTTGACATCTAGTTGTTCTATCTCAAGATCCAAACTAGCGGCTATTGCCAAGACAACCCGAATAGAAGGAAATCTCACCACTGGTGAGAAAATCTCGTCAAAGTCAACACCCTTTCTATGTTCATAACCCTTCACAACTAAGCGTTCTTTGTACCTTGGTTGTGAGTTACCATCTTCATTCTTGATTCTATACACCCACTTGTTCTTCAGAATTTTATGGTTCTTGGCTTATCAACCAAATCAAAACTGTCATTCTCATCTAGAGATCCAACCTCTTCTTTCATGGATTTCAACCACTTCTCACTTTCAGGAAAACTAAGAGCTTCTTCATAAGACTCTGGTTCACCTGCATCTGTGAGCATCACATACTCATGTGGTGTATACTCTGTTGAAGGTAATTTGGTCCTTTTGGATCTTCTCAACTCATCTTCGGGTTGTTGTTGTTGCACTTGTTGCTCAACATCACCTGCTGGAACATATTCATGAGCTTCATCTTCATTTCCATTACCATCAACATCATCATCATGTTGTTCAAGAGTAGGAACAACTGGATTTGGATCCAAGGTTATATCATCTTGAAGATTTGGCATTTCAATGTTCTCAAAGTATTCAATAGTCTGGTCTTCAAGGAATACTACATCCCTACTTCTGATAACCTTCTTCTCAACTGGGTCCCAAAATCTGTAACCAAACTTCTCTGTTCCATAGCCTAGGAACACACACTGCTTTGCTTTGTCATCAAGCTTTGATCTCTGATCTTTAGGGATGCGAACAAATTTCCTGCAACCGAACACTCTCAAGTGATCATAAGTAGGATCTTTGTATCTCCATTCCTTTTCTGCTACTTCTTTATCTAGCGGTCTTGAAGGAGATCGATTGATCAAATACACAACAGTATTCATTGCTTCACCCCATAAATGCTTCTGCAACATGGAATGAGATAACATGCACCTGATTCTCTCAAGAATAGTGCGGTTCATCCTCTCTGCAACACCATTATGTTGTGGAGTCTTCGGTACTGATTGTTCAGAATGAAGAAACTTCAAGGATCTACCTGTTTCTCTTTCCACCATGCTGTGAAACATCTTGAACACGGGAACAACATCATCTTTGGTCTTGATTGCATATGACCAAACCTTCCTTGAAGCATCATCTATGAAAGTAACAAAATAAACAGCACCACCAAGTGTTTTGACCCTTAAAGGTCCACATACATCAGAATAAACAAGATCAATAATACCAGAATTGTGCTTAGGTAAAGCTTTATGAAAAGAAACTCTAGTTTTTTTACCAACTAAACAATGAGTACACTTACCCAATTGCATACCTTTGGCATTCGACAAAACTTGTATTTTGGTGAGGATTTGAATTCCCTTCTCACTAAGATGACCAAGTCTTCTATGGCATAGCTTGGAGGTTGAATCTTTGTCAACAACATTCAACTCACCTTTCAACACCTTCACTTGTGTCTTGTACAAAGTGCCACACTTCTTGCCTCTTGCAATAACCATGGAGCCCTTGTTTAGCTTCCATTCTCCATCACCTAAGTGATTGTTGTACCCTTAATCATCTAACACTCCTGGTGACATTAGATTCAAACGAAGATCTGGTACATGTCGTACATTTCTAAGAACCAATGTGCAGCCAACACTGGTCTCGACCTTCACATCACCCATTCCTACAATATTCGCAACACCACTGTTTCCCATTCTGACTGAACCAAAATCACCAGCCTTGTAGGAGGTAAACACATCTTCATGAGGAGTAGCATGATAAGAAGAACCTGAATCAACTATCCACTCTAAATCAGAACCTGCAAAACTCACACAAATATCATTACAATCTGAGAATAGAATGATATCATATGTTGCAGTAGATGCAACACCATTGTCTTGTCTATCATTTCCTTTCCCCGTCTTTTTTTATTTCTTCGGCTTCCTGCATTCATTTGAATAATGACCTCTCATACGACACTTCCAACATTCAACTTCCTTTCTGGACTTTGATTTACCGCTTGACTTGCTACGACCAACTTGTCTTCTGTCTTTTCTTCTACCCCGATTTTCTGTAACAGGAGCTTCTGAATGAGATGAGTCTGATGACCTTCTTCTAACTTCTTCATGCATAAAACTGTTTGTTGCAACAGTCATGTTCAACTTCCTGTCTGGAGTAGAATAACTGACACAATTCCTCAATGAACTAGAACTGTCTGGTAAAGTATTTAACAACAAATAATCTTGAACCTCTTCAGGAATTATCAACTCCGTAGATGTAAGCTGATTCATAATAACCTTCATTTCATTTAAATGTTGCGCCATTGAACTTCCTTCCTTGTAGTACAGCATTCCAAGCCTTTTGAATAGAAGAGCTTTTGAACAAGGAGACTGCTAATCATATATTAGCTCTAACTTGGTCCACAAAGAATATGCTAGTGTCTCACTAGCCACATGATGAAGAATACCATCATCAATCCACTGATGAATAAAATCGACTACTTTTCGATTAGTAACCTTCCAATATTATTCACTTGTCCTCTCAGGCCTTACTCCATATTCTCTATTAGACCATAGAGATATTTACAATATAACCAGTCTTAAATCTTTTCCTTCTATATCAAAAAGTTCTCACCGGTCAAATTGACCATTCTATTTCTAGTGTTAACTTCCGTCATTGCACAGGATTATCTCAACCCAAAATATCTGATACCAAAACCTACAGAAGCAATGACATACAAATGCGGAAATAACACAACTACGCAATATAAAAGCAATCACACAACACCAGCAATTACGTGAAAAAACCCCTCCAAGGTGAAAGGTAAAAAACCACGGGCAAATATTCCACTATAATCAAACAATGGGTTATACACAATTCTCCCAATTTGGGGATACACTCTTCTTCAAGGTGCCTATAGCACTTGGATACCAATTTTCCTAATTACACTCACCCCTAATGATGGGTCAACAATTCATTCACCAAATAGATAATATTCACTATCAATTTGACAATAGCAAGAGATTGAGATACTTACTACTAGGGTTTGAACAAACCCTAGATTTTTCCCCTTTGAAGAGATGTGGAAATTGATCAATCAATCTTAACCACAACAACCAAAAGATCCTTAGACAAGAATGTTAGGCCGGTCTCTCCTTATGGTCCAACATAGGTGTCCCCTTATCAAATTGGGTGAGCTAGTTAGTGGGTGCCTTTTTATGCTATAACAAGTGAAAGGCATCAGTATAAAATAGATCGAGCTTCTTCATTTTGTAAAGAAAGAGAAAGAGAGGAAGAAGAAAAAAGAGTGAGTGAGGAGAAAGTTTAAGCCACCAATTTTTTGGTGAGATGAAGTTATCTTGAAGAGAAGAAGAAAGGGTTTCTTGTCTAAGGATCTTTTGGTTGTTGTGGTGAAGATTTATTGATCAATTTCCACATCTCTTCAAAGGGGAAAAATCTAGGGTTTGTTCAAACTCTAGTAGTAAGTATCTCAATCTCTTTTTATTGTCAAATTGATAGTGAATATTATCTATTTGGTGAATGAATTGTTGATCCATCCTTAGGGGTGAGTGTAATTTAGGCAAATTGATATCCAAGTGCTATATGCACCTTGAAGAAGATTGTATCCCCAAATTGGAAGAATTGTGTGTAACTCATTGTTTGATTATAGTGGAATATTTGCCCGTGGTTTTTTACCCTTCACCTTGGAGGGGTTTTTCCACGTAATTGTCGGTGTTGTGTGATTGCTTCCATATTGCGTAGTTGTGTTATTTCCGTATTTGTATGTCATTGCTTGTATAGGTTTCGTATTGCGCATAACGGCTCGGATTTTGTAAGCCTCCCCCAACAAGTGGTATCAGAGCTTTTGGGTTGAGCTAATCTTGTGCAATGACGGAAGTTAGCACAAGTAATAGAATGGTCAATTTGGCCGATGAGAACTTTGTGATTTGGAAGGCGAAGATGGAAGACTGGTTATATTGTAAAGATCTCTATGGTCTAATAGAGAGCAAGGGAGTAAGGCCTGATAATACAAGTGAAGAAGATTGGAAGGTTACTAATCGAAAAGCAGTCGGTTTTATTTGTTAGTGAATTGATGATGGTATTTTTCATCATGTGGCTAGTGAGACACTAGTATATTCTTTGTGGACCTAGTTAATGCAAATATATGATCATCATTCTCCTTGTGAAAAAGCTCTTCTATTCAAAAGGCTTGGAAAGATGTGCTACAAGGAAGGAAGTTCAATGTCGCTATATTTAAATGAAATGAAGGGTATTATGAATCAACTTACATCTATGGAGCTGATAATTCCTGAAAAAATTCAAGCTTATTTGTTGTTAAATACTTTACCAGACAGTTGGGAGCCATTGAGGAATTTCCTCAGTTATTCTTCTCCAGACAGGAAGTTGAACATGACTGTTGCAACAAACAGTTTGCTGAATGAAGAAGTTAGAAGAAGTTCATCAGACTCATGTTATTCAGAAGCTCTTGTTACAGAAAATCGGGGTAGAAAAAAATACAGAAGACAAGTTGGTCGTAGCAAGTCAAAAAGGTAAATCAAAGTCCAGAAAGGAAGTTGAATGTTTGAACTGTCGTATGAGAGGTCGTTATTCAAATGAATGCAGTAAGCCGAAGCAAGAACAAAAGACGGGGAAAGGAAATGATAGACAAGATAATAGTGTTGGATCTACTGCAGTAGATGGTGATATCATTCTATTCTTAGATTGTAATGATGTTTGTGTGAGTTTTACAGGTTCTGATTCAGAGTGGATAGTTGATTTAGGTGCATCTTATCATGCTACTCCTCGTGAATATGTATTTACCTCCTACAAGGCTGGTGACTTTGGGTCAGTCATAATGGGAAACAGTGGTGTTGCGAAGATTGTAGAAATGAATGATGTGAAGGTCGAGACCAGTGTTGGCTGCACATTGGTTCTCAGAAATATGCGACATGTACCAGATATTCGTTTGAATCTAATGTCACCAGGAGTGTTTATTGCAAGAGGAATCTAAGCAAGGGATCCATGTTTATTGCAAGAGGCAAGAAGTGTGGCACATTGTACAAAACACAAGTGAAGGTGTTGAAAGGTGAGTTGAATTTTGTTGACAAAGATTCAACCTCCGAGATATGGCACAGAAGACTTGGTCATCTTAGTGAGAAGGGAATTCAAATCCTCACCAAAAGGCAAGTTTTTCCGAATGCCAAAGGTATGCAATTGGGTAAGTGTACTCATTGTTTAGTTGGTAAAAAAACTAGAGTTTCTTTTCATAAAGATTTACCCAAGCGCAATTCTAGTATTATTGATCTTATTCATTCTGATGTATGTGGACCTTTAAGGGTCAAAACACTTGGTGGTGTTGTTTATTTTGTTACTTTCATAGATGATGCTTCAAGGAAGGTTTGGTCATATGCAATCAAGACCAAAGATGATGTTGTTCCCGTGTTCAAGATGTTTCACAGCATGGTGGAAAGAGAAACAGGTAGAACCTTGAAGTACCTTCATTCTGACAGTGGAGGAGAGTACATTTGACCACTTTAAGTGTATTGCAAGAGCATGGGTATATGTCATGAACAATCAGTACCGAAGACTCCACAACGTAATGGTGTTGCAGAGAGGATGAACCGCATTATTCTTGAGAGAATCAGGTGTGTTATCTCATTTCAAGTTGGAGAAGCATTTCTGGGGTGAAGCAATAAATACTGCTGTGTATTTGATCAATCGATCTCATTCAAGACCGCTAGATGAAGAAGTAGCAGAAAAGGTATGGAGAGACAAAGAGCCTACTTATGATCACTTGAGAGTGTTTGGTTGCAGGGCATTTGTTCATATCCCAATAGATCAAAGATCTTGAACACGGTGTTGTTTATTTTGTTACTTTCATAGATGATGCTTCAAGGAAGGTTTGGTCATATGCAATCAAGACCAAAGATGATGTTGTTCCCGTGTTCAAGATGTTTCACAGCATGGTGGAAAGAGAAACAGGTAGAACCTTGAAGTACCTTCATTCTGACAGTGGAGGAGAGTACATTTGACCACTTTAAGTGTATTGCAAGAGCATGGGTATATGTCATGAACAATCAGTACCGAAGACTCCACAACGTAATGGTGTTGCAGAGAGGATGAACCGCATTATTCTTGAGAGAATCAGGTGTGTTATCTCATTTCAAGTTGGAGAAGCATTTCTTGGGTGAAGCAATAAATACTGCTGTGTATTTGATCAATCGATCTCATTCAAGACCGCTAGATGAAGAAGTAGCAGAAAAGGTACGGAGAGACAAAGAGCCTACTTATGATCACTTGAGAGTGTTTGGTTGCAGGGCATTTGTTCATATCCCAATAGATCAAAGATCCAAGCTTGATGACAAAGCAAAGCAGGAGGCTATGAAACACATAAGTTTGGTGACTGATTTTGGGATCCAGTTGAGAAGAAGGTTATCAGAAGTAGGGATGCAGTATTCCCTGAAGACCAGACTATTGAAGACTTTGAGTAGATTGAGATGCCAAAGCTTCAAGATGATATGACCTTGTATCTAAATCTAGTTGTTCCTACTCTTGAACAACATGATGATGATGTTGATGGTAATGGAAATGAAGATGAAGCTCATGAAGATGTTCCGGTAGATGATGTTGAGCAAGAAGTGCAACAACAATAACCATAAGCTGAGTTGAGAAGATCCAGCAGGACCATATTACCTTCAACAAACTATACACCACATGAGTATGTGATGCTGCTGGTGAACTAAAGTCTTATGAAGAATCTCTTAGTGTTCCTGAAATTCAGAAGTGGTTGAAATCCATGAAAGAAGAGGTTGTCTCTCTAGATGAGAATGACACTTTTGATTTGGTTGATAAGCCAAGAACCAGAAAATTCTGAAGAACAAGTGGGTGTATAGAATCAATAATGAAGATGGTAACTCACAACCAAGGTACAAAGCACGATTAGTTGTGAAGGGTTATGAACAGAGAAAGGGTGTTGACTTTGATGAGATTTTCTCACCAATGGTGAGATTTCCTTCTATTCTGGTTGTCTTGGCAATAGCCGCCAGTTTGGATCTTGAGATAGAACAACTAGATGTCAAGACAACATTTTTTCACGGTGAGTTGGAGGAAGATGTGTATATGGCACAACCCGAGGGTTTTGAAGTCAAAGGAAAAGAGCACATGGTGTGCAAGCTAAAAAAGAGTCTATATGGTTTGAAGCAAGCTCCAAGAAGATGGTACAAGAAGTTTGAATCGTTCATGAAGGAACATGGGTACAAGAGGACATCTTCAGATCATTGTGTATTCATTCAAAAATTTGCTGATGGTGATTTTCTTACTCCTTTGCTATATGTTGATGACATGCTTATTGTTCGAAAAGATAAGAAATTTATTGACAGGTTGAAGTCAGATATGAGCAAGTCAAAAGACTTGGGTGCATCAAAGCGTATTCTTGGCATGGAAATCACTCGTGATAGGAAAGCAAGGAAACTGTGGTTATCACAAGAAAGCTACATTGAGAAGGTTTTTCAAAGATTCAACATGGATAAGGATGAGCCGGTAAGTTGTCCACTTGCAAACCATTTTAAGTTATCTCGTGATCAATGTCCTGTGAATGATGCTGAGAAACGGAAGATGGAAAAAATTCCTTATGCGTCCGCAGTTGGTAGTTTGATGTATGCAATGGTGTGTACAAGGCCGGATATAGCTCATCTAGTTGGAGTAGTAAGCATATTTCTATCAAATCCTGCTATAGAGCATTGGGAAGCAGTGAAATGGATATTACGGTATCTAAGGGGTACTTCTAATATGTGTTTGTGCTATGGAGGTGACAAGCCAGAGTTAGTTGGTTACACATATTCAGATTTGGCAGGTGCTCAAGACAGTCTCAAGTCGACATCGGGTTACTTATTTACCTATGTAGGGGGAGTTGTGTCTTCGCAATCCAAGTTACAAAAATGTGTGGCATTGTCTACTACAGAGGCAGAGTATAGAGAGTTGAAGTCAGATCTGAGCAAGTCTTTTTCTATGAAAGACTTGGGTGCAGCAAAGCGTATTCTTGTTATGGAAATCACTCGTGATAGGAAAGCAAGGAAGTTGTGGTTATCACAAGAAAGCTACATTGAGAAGGTGTTGCAAAGATTAACCATGGACAAGGCTGAGCCGGTAAGTTTTCCACTTGCAAACCATTTTAAGTTATCTCGTGACCAATGTCCTGTGAATGATGTTGAGAAACGGAAGATGGAGAAAATTCCTTATGCGTCCGCAGTTGGTAGCACTACAAGAAAAGGTGGCTTTAGTGACAATATTTTTTGCGGCAAAGAAGATTTCTCCGCTAAAGCTTAGTTATCGTGACAAAACAAATTGTTGTCACTGTTGTTAGGTTTTCTGTGACGAAACTCAAATTTTTCCACTCATAAGTTTTTAGTGACCATGTTTAGAGACAAAATAATGTTCATCACCGATAAGTTTTTAGTAATAATGTATTTGTGTCACTATTGAAGTCTACTGTGACGATGCTAAAAAATCGACAATAAATGTTTTTAGTGATAATTTATAATTTTCGTTGCAAAAAAAAAAAGTTTATGCTGATCAAATTAATTCGTCACTAACTAATTTTATAGTAATAAAACTAAAAGTTTGACGCTATAATTACTTTTAGTGACCATAATCTTTTTTTGTTGCCAATATTTATATAGTAACAACGCCTAATCGTCACAAGAAAAAACATTTGCAGCGAAGTAAATTTTGTTGCTTTAGTCTTTTTTAGTGACACTATAATTTCACCGCAGTTCATGATTTCTGTGATTACTAAAATGTTGTCACAAAGAATTCTTTTTGGTGACAAAAGAAAAAACAGTAAAAATAAGTTTTTGGTAACAATATATTTTATCACCTAAAACATACTCCCTCCGTTCCTTTTTAATAGGCTGGTTTTGTTTTTAGAAAAAATTAAGGAAATTAAGAGAACTAATTATTGAAAGTGGTCCTCATGACATTTGTCAATAAAATAAGTGAAGTGAAATGGTCTCCAGACACTTCTCAGCAAAAGAAGTAAAGTGAAATGGTCCACATAACACTTTTCATCAAAAGAAGTTAAGAGAAAAGTGGTCCCAGAAAATTAAAGTAACATTTGACTTTCACAATTAGGAAACCAGCCTATTATTTTGAAATATTTATTTATAGAAACCAGTCTATTAAAAAGGAACGGAGGGAGAAATATCTAAGCATAACTTACAAATTAGAAAAAATCAGTTTATTTGACGAAGTAATTTTTCATAAAGGAAAAAATACAAGTTATTATTTGTTTACATCATATAAGGAAAAGAATGAAAAGAAACCAACATAAATAGAAAAAAAAAAGACTTTTTAACACAAAGAATTTAGAAATTAAACCAGGTGAAGTCCGGTTGGAAACTTATCAGAAAAATCAAGATAGTATCGAAATCAAACATAGTGAAATTTTATCCTAGCTAAGTTTTTATCACAAACATCATGATTCACCAAATTAAGATACAACAAAACTCTTTATATAATATAGAAACTTGGCATGTTTTATACAAATAAAGCAGGGTTTTTTTTTATAGAAAATATAAATTTGTTTTTGGTTTTATATTAAAGTGGTAAAAACATTATGATTTTTTTTTGTCCATGAATGCACTGAGGTTGGAGGAACTAGTATGATGTTATAGTGAGATTGGAAGAATTTAATCAAATTCAAGAAATTTGATTTTTTTTTTTAATTTCCATGTTACAAGGGACTCGAACGGTTGAATGGCCAAATTCTTTTGAAAGGTAATTGCACCAATTTTCAAGTCACATTGAAGTTTTGATTACTAAAAGCATTATTTTGTATATATATGCACACAATATTATTATTATTTATATATTAGATTATCGCTTTGTCATGTATAAAATGACAAGATTTTCCATTTGATTTTCATCCATCTCAAAATATTTAAAGTTAATTAAAAAAATAATTATTTCTTCTTTTCAGAAAATCAAACCCGATATACTTAAATCGAATCAGTATACACCATTTGATTTTTAGTCTTATTGCCAAAATTTTCCAAGAATTTCAAAACCTAATTTCTATTTGCTCTACCAAATTCTCATATGAGCATAGATAAATCAATCACATAAAGTATAATTAGTCATATTGAGAACGATTTAGTTATTTTGATATAATGGAGTAAAACAAAGTAAATTAAATTGAGTTTATGGATAATTAATCAAGACAAGTGTGATCTACTAATGTTGACGAAAAATTTGATATGATTGAAATTAATTAGATAAAATTAGATGTCTAATCATTTATATTAAGCATTATCTACCAATTTTAATGGATTTGAGTAAATTCGTTTAAATGGATTGAGTTTTTCAATAATCAGTTAAGATAAGTGTGGTCTACTGATGTTGACGGAAAATTCAGTAAATTGAAATCCCATGTATACAAATTTCCCTAGAAGGACTAACTTAGCCATAGGTATCCGTAGTCAATGGTGAATCCCTAAGGACACTTGGTTCTACCATTTTTCTGTGTTTGACTAATTAAGATCAATGAATTGATTCTCTTAGATTTTTTGGCGTATAGCTCATTTGTTAAGTCTTTCTTTAATCTCAATTACATTATTCTCATTCTATGGTTAAATATTCCAAGTCACGTGCAGTAAATTAAGAGATATGGCTTAACCTTTATGCAACTACTACTTCGAGAGTAAGAGATAAACCGTAGAGCTGCTGAAGGTCCCCTTTATACATGGATGCATGTCAATGCTTTGTTTAAATCTCAACTGAAGTCGTTTCCAAGATGACAAATTCATTACTTTGCCCATATATAATCGAATTCATTTTCTTATTATTCAATTATTTTTTTTACCCTTTAGAGTTATCTCGATCCAAAAAGATCGATAACAATTATTCGAGTCTTTCTTATTATTTGGACTTGTTTTCATTTGTCGGATTCTTTATTATTATTTTGATTAATTTTCATTTTTTAAAATAATTCTCGATCTTACAATTTCATTCGCATTCACATACATATATTGGGTTCACCGTGTAGAAAGTCAACAAAAGGTTCATTATTGTGTCCATTCCCATTGGTCAAGTTATTAAGATTTATATATTGAGTGTAAAATTCATCCCATTTTCAGATACGTAAATTTCATTAGATACGCTTAGTAATTTATATAAGTTGATTTCAAGAGAAAATATGATTCATGATATCGCCTGATCTCATAGAACCTCATGCTTCTCACACGTACACATACTTGATCCGTATGAGTATTGCAGGACAAATATCCACCGCTCGATAAATTTCATAATCCGCATGACTACACCTTACACACAGATCCGCCGTGGATAACTTTTATCAAAACCTTTTTTTCTTTTGTTCTCTCACTTTACTTTTCCTCTCTGTCGTCCCGCATCTCCTTATCCTTCTCCGGCTCATCTCTTTTTCCTTCTCCGTCTCTCCTTCCATCACTGTTATCAAACAAACAACACAAAACCCATCTTTTATCACTCCCCCAATATCACCGTTGTCTGTCTCTTAAATGTCGTCAGATTCTTCTCCCTAGCCATCAAATTGAAGGTCCGTCTTCACCAACCGATCAACTTCAAGGCCAATCGCGAACACTACTCATCCCCTGGTGATTCCCAAAGAACAAGGAGAGAAAGAAATTCGTAAAACATATATTTTTAATTGCATCACCACGTTCACAATGCCATCGATTCGGTGTAATCCCAAATCCTTTCAACCACTCAAATGGGAAGAAGAGGGAAACGTTTTAGTAGAGAAATACCAATAGAAAATCCTACATCTGAGATGTGGTAAGTTTTCTACAAAATTTGTCGAGATCTTTAGTTTTTACTCAGATTATCTCTAATTAGGTTTTGCTTTCTATCTTTTGGCTCAATTTCTATCGATTTCTTCGTTACGGTTTTAATGTCTAATTAGGGTTTCGACTTCTAATTAGGTTGCTGATTTCCAAGAAGGGTTTGGATTTCTCCCTCAGGGTTTTTCAGACTACAGAAAATTCATCACTTCAATTCGATGGTTGGTCTTTTGTGCATTTGTTCAACTTTTCAATTTGTTTGCTTTCATGGTTTTGTTATACTAATTTTGTGTATTTTTTTAATTCAGACATCAAAAAGGTGAAAGCTCCACCACCATCTTCAAAGTCATCTAAATATGTTGGATTTGTACAGATGTGGAGAAAATTACGGCATAGGGAGAAGGTTAACTGTGTTGTTTGATCAATCTAGGTTTACTTTGTGAAAACTGCCCTAATTGTTTTCTAAGATTACAAGTTATATTGTTGCACAAGTAGGGATTTTCTTCTATTGTTATCCTTGGTTTTCAGTTACTCCTATAGTCTGTCAATGAAATAATTGATGGAATTTTTCTTCAATAACTTCGAATATTGGGTACCTATAATTGCATCTAATTTGTAGTTTGAGGTTTCTTTTAGTGAAAAAGAATGAACATGAAAAATCTCTTCATTTTTATTTGTTTTTGTCGTAGTTGTAAAGCAAAAGAAAATGAACAATTCCATGCTAATGTGTTATGATTGGATTAACCCTTATTGAACAATTCCATCGAGTCTCGGAATATCTCATTCTTTGAAAATCATGCTCTAACTCCTTTATGGTGTTTTGCTTCTAATTTTTTTGATTAAATTCTTAATCCACCTTATTGCATTTTTACTTGTTGTTTTCCTTCATGGCAAGCATAAAATGTTCTTTAGAGTGCCGTTTTAACTATAGTGTTATGTAGCATAGATTATTTGCTTGCTATCATGAAGGAATGATACTTTTAGCCGACAACAGGCTTTTGCCTAATTTCCCCTTGTGATTTTGTTCTAATTTTTTTCTTCTAAGATCATTACTTCATTTGTCTTTGTAAATATTATGTCACACAATTTCCTAAATAAATAGTTGGTTCTTGCAATCTTAAATCTCATCTTCAATCCATGCTTATGTAGAATGTTGATTCACCAATGTTTGAATTTATTTGTTTTTCCAGTTTCTTAGCTGGTGTGATCGCATGGAAGGATGCACAAGTTTTAGTTCCCGCCTTTCAGATAGATGAAATTCTCATGGACAAACTTCCGGGACCTTCTCAAAGATGTTCGTTAGAAAAGGGGGTGGTACATCTTTGTGGAGACTCTTATAGTGTCTGATTCATCAAGATTTGCTCTCCAGGCATCTCCCGCTAGCTGGATTAGCAACACATTATCGGCGTTGTAGACGACGCGCTGCTGGCTCGAATGCAGGAGGAAATTCCTTGGAGATATCAAAATATTTTGCTCCTATGAATATTGGCTCTCCCCCCAGCTACTGTAGAAATTATATTGGTTAATTCTAGTCTTAGGTGTGTGATCGGTGCAAGAGCGAAAGACTTCAAGGTTAAATATTTTTTGCCGACACTGACCACTGAAGTTGAGAGTAACGATGACATTTTACGCTTAAAGAATCTTTTAAAGCAACTAAATGTCCGTGTAGATGATCAAAAGTCTAAAGGAAAGTGTAAATTAAAAGATTATGCTCTTCGCTTATTAGATCGTGGATCATATGGCTGGTGTTATGTCTGAGTTGCTAGCGGAGCTTAGTAAAGGAGTGGTGTCTCTACATTTGAATTCATCGGTAGTGGAGTAGTGGCAGCTCTCCTCTACTATTTTTCTTGTGGAACCTTTTTTAAGGACAGAGCAAATTTGCTGAAGCTGCGCCAATAAGCTCTTAAAAGGTTCAAGTCATTTGTAGCAGTTGGTATTCCTACAGGTTCTCATGATGGGAGATATTTATTTTGTAATTATTCTCTTTGGAATGATGTATGCTAGTCGCCAATGAAAATTTGGTGACCAATTTTTCATGTAAAAAAAAAGTTGGGGATAAATAATTTTGCGAGGAAATAGTTGTGGTGAGGGCAGTATTGTGCTGATAATGATTTTCTGAGACCAATGAAAATTATTTTAGAGACAATTATATTCGCCGGTAAAATCGTTTTTGGGACGACGATACCTGTTATTGAAATGACCATACAAAGATAATTTTAATTGGTCGTTATATATACTTTTAGAAACAACTTAACTTTTATTTTGAGACGTTTTTGAGACGAAAGTTAGTTCCCTACTAAACTATTTTCTAAAATTGATAAATTTCGCCGCTAAAATTATTTATGTGACGAAATTGTTTCTTCACGATAAATATATTTTGAGACGAACAAATTTCGAGGCTAAAATTATTTTATCTCACAAATTTGTTTTTTCACTAGAAATATATTCGGAGGTGAAAATATTTCGCGGCTAAAACTATTTTATGTGACGAACTTGTTTCCTTACCATAGATGTATTCCGAGACAAACAAATTTTGTTGTTAAAACTATTTTAAGTGATAAAATAATTTCCTCACCAAAAATACCTAGAGTGACAAAAAATTTCATCACAAAATCATTGAACCGTGTCAATATTATTTTCTCACGAAAAGATAGTTTTGGTGGCAAAAAAGACTTATATCGCTAATTAAAAAATTCGGTGACGATTTCTTAAAGACATCACTGAATACTTTCAACGACTCGCTATAGGTGACGAAATTTTTTGTGCCGCTGAATTCTTTTTGCAATGAATATATTAGTTTTTGTGACACAAAGTTTTTCCACCAAAAGAGGCTTTTCTTGTAGTGTAGTTTGATGTATGCAATGGTGTGTATAGCTCATGCAGTTGGAGTAGTAAGAAGATTTCTATCAAATCCTGCTATGGATCATTGGGAAGCAGTGAAATGGATATTACGGTATCTAAGGGGTACTTCTAATATGTGTTTGTGCTATGGAGGTGACAAGCCGGAGTTAGTTGGTTACACATATTCATATTTGGCAGGTGCTCAAAACAGTCTCAAGTCGACATCGGGTTACTTATTTACCTATGCAGGGGGAGCTGTGTCTTGGCAATCCAAGTTACAAAAATGTGTGGCATTGTCTACTACAGAGGCAGAGTACAGAGAGTTGAAGTCAGATCTGAGCAAGTCTTTTGCTATGAAAGACTTGGGTGCAGCAAAGCGTATTCTTGGCATGGAAATCACTCGTGATAGGAAAGCAAGGAAGTTGTGGTTATCACAAGAAAGCTACATTGAGAAGGTGTTGCAAAGATTCAACATGGACAAGGTTGAGCCGGTAAGTTGTCCACTTGCAAACCATTTTAAGTTATCTCGTGATCAATGTCCTGTGAATGATGTTGAGAAACGGAAGATGGAGAAAGTTCCTTATGCGTCCGCAGTTGGTAGTTTGATGTATGCAATGGTGTGTATAGATCATGCAGTTGGAGTAGTAAGAAAATTTCTATCAAATCCTGCTATGGAGCATTGGGAAGCAGTGAAATTGATATTACTTCTAATATGTGTTTGTGCTATGGAGGTGACAAGCCAGAGTTAGTTGGTTACACATATTCAGATTTGGTAGGTGCTCAAGACAGTCTCAAGTCGACATCGGGTTACTTATTTTACCTATGCAGGGGGAGTTGTGTCTTAGCAATCCAAGTTACATAAATGTGTGGCATTGTCTACTACATAGGCAGAGTACAGAGAGTTGCAAGGAGATGATATGGATGAAGAGGTTTGTTAGAGAACTCGATGTGAAGCAACAAAGGTTCATAGTTTACTGTGACAGCTAGAGTTCCATCCATCTCAGAAAGAATTCGAGTTTTCACTTGAGGTCCAAGCATATCAATATTAGGTATCAGTGGATACAAGAAGTTCTCGACGAGAAGGTCTTGTATATTGATAATATCCATACAGATGACAACGGTTCTGATATGATGACAAAGTCTCTACAGAAGTACAAGCATGTGCATTTCTGCAGCAGGGCAGGTTTGGTGGTGACGGGTACCTTGTCATAAGTCGTGAGGGGGATATTGTTGGGCCAGTCCCTCCTTATGGTCCAACATAGGTGTCCCATTATCAAATAGGGGGATCTAGTTAGTGGGTGCCTTGTTATGTTATAACAAGTGAAAGGCATGTGGAGAAAATAGATCGAGCTTCTTCATTTTGTGAAGAAAGAGAAAGAGAGAAAGAAGAAAAAAGAGTGATTGAGGAGAATGTTTAAGCCACCAATTTTTTTGTGAGATTAAGTTATCTTGAAGAGAAGAAGAAAGGGTTTCTTGTCTAAGGATATTTTGGTTGTTGTAGTGAAGATTGGTTGAGCAATTTCCACATCTCTTCAAAGGGGAAAAATCTAGGGTTTGTTCAAACTCTAGTAGTAAGTATCTCAATCTCTTCCTATTGTCAAATTGATAGTGAATATTATCTATTTGGTGAATGAATTGTTGATCCATCATTAGGGGTGAGTGTAATTTAGGCAAATTGATATCCAAGTGCTATATGCACCTTGAAGAAGAGTGTATCCCCAAATTGGGAGAATTGTGTGTAACCCATTGTTTGATTATAGTGGAAGATTTGCCCATGGTTTTTTACCTTTCACCTTGGAGGGGTTTTTCCATGTAATTGCCAGTGTTGTGTGATTGCTTCTATATTGTGCAGTTGTATTATTTCCGCATTTGTATGTCATTGCTTGTGTAGGTTTCGTATTGCGCATATCGGCTCGGATTTTGTAAGCCTCCCCCAAGAAAGAAACCCTTTCTTCTTCTCTTCAAGATAACTTAATCTCACCAAAAGATTGGTGGCTTAAACTTTCTCCTCACTCACTCTTTTTTCTTCTTCCTCTCTTTCTCTTTCTTCACCTATGTTGGACCATAAGGAGGGACCGGCCCAACAGAATGTGATGATAGTATCGAAGAATTAGGAAATCTAAACCTCCTTGAGAAGTTATTTCTTTGTAACCTGAATAATGTGAAAGACGCAATAGATGCTGAGAGAGTAAATTTGAAAGAAAAACGAAACCTTCGTGTGCTGCATCTACATTGGGATGCACCAGAAGATGTGGACATCAGGTGGAACCAGAAGTCGTGTAATTTTCAAGTTAGTGAAGCTCTCCAACCTCACACTAGTCTGAGAAGGTTAACTCTCTCTCAATTCATGGGGTCGAGCCTTCCCAAGTGGATGTGTTCCGTGTCTTCTCTTCCAAATTTGCAACAGTTAGAACTTGCTTACTGCCCGGGAATTAAACAACTTCCAGCATTCATCGGACAACTCCCACGACTTAATTTTCTTATTCTTAGTAACATGTACTTGAAGAGTTTGAATATTGGTGGATGTTCTTCTTTATTTGAACTCTATCTTAGACGTATGGTCCTTCTAGAAGAATTATGTCATGCCGCTCTTAGTCTTCAAGTTCTGAAAATAAGTAGCTGCAAAAGCTTGACCAAGATCCCTTCATTTACTTCTCTAGAGTAATTGACACTGGAGGATGTGGACCACCGGTTGGTAAACTCAATTCTTGAATACCAAACATCTCTCAGTTTGATTATTCTAGAAAATATAGAGGACCTTGAATTCTTTCCAATAAGCATAATGCAGCTACGTAATCTTCGTAAACTGAAAGTTACTAACTGTGACGAGTTTCATGGCTTTTGAGTAATCAATGGTGATGAGAATGATAGCGGGAATGAGGTTGCTTTGTATGGAACTGATATTTACTTCGATTGTCTTCAGGAGTTGAATTTGATTGATTGTCCGGTTCTCAAGTACTTGCCAGATTTAGGGAAATGTACTTCTCTTTAAGAATTAATCATCTTCAACTGCCCCCAAGTGAAGGAGTCTTTAAGCTATGATCTGAAATCCTTACCTTCTCTTACAAAACTCTATGTTGATTTTATTCAAAGAGACGAGCAACGAGGGAATCCATCTGATTTTGAGGACTTGGTTGATCTGATGGAGTAGCAGGTAACCTCTCTCTATCCCCCCACAATTAGTTTCCATTTTACTTTCCAGACATTGGATTGTTGTCCTTTCTTGTATTCTTCTTGAAATTTGCTTGATTATATTTACTTATACTTCTGAGCAGATTATCTATCATATTGAGTCTCAGTCTTCTTTGGTATGGATTATTTATGTTGTTTCGTTTGTTGTTGCAGTTGAGAGCTATTTTCAACTCACTAGACCTCCGCAGGCAGAGGCCAAAGTTTGGTAAGAAGACCAAGATATGCCACAAGCTCAAAATTGGGTCTGAGAAGATGCAACATGGAGCATTCAATCTCAAAATCTAACCTAACCTAACCTAAAGTCGAATATAAGTGTATGATTTGTAAATATTTATATAATTCAAAAGAAAATCAGTTCATGAAATTTGTTTAAGCAATATTTGACCGAACATTTCATCTGGCCGACTAATGCTAATCCAAAAAATTTGTTGCTCGCCGAAATGCTAAATAAGATTTCTACCTTTTCCCCCTTTTGAAAAGAAAATGTGAGCCATTTATCAATTAAGGTTTTTTGCCTCGCAATTTTAGGGGCGACCCCAAAAAAATAAGGGGAGACTTTTTTTATTCCCAACCAAGGGTTAGTGTTATGGGATGTCCTAATGGCTCGGGAAGTACCTAATAATCGGTAGTTAAAAATCGTTTATAGCTGTTGTGATATAGGAAAAGAGGAGAAGAAGACACAAAGTAAAGGGATAAAAGAAGGGAGATTTCTTATTCATGTGTATAGAATACAAGAGATTATACCTTTATTTATATAGATAGAAAAGTTGGTGTCCAAAATATGTAAACCCTAAACTTAGACACGAAGGGAATCTTAGTAAATAAACTATAGTTTATAACACTCCCCCTGATGACCACTGTGGCTAAGTCATTACAAGCATACCAGGAAAACTCAAAAGAGAAAAACCTGAAATTGCATAAGCATGTAAAAACTCAGACAGTGTTGGACACGCATATGTTGCCTCGTTAAAACCCACTGGGACAAAACCTTGACTAAGGAAAAAGAGTACAACACGATAAATTCCGGTGAATGCACCTTGATTTGATGATTACACTCCCCCGGATAAATACTTCAGTCAAATTCTTGGCTTGCAAATCTTTGAGTCTAGACTTCCCAATTTCGGTGAATGAATTTATTGAATGTAGAAGATAATTGTTCTGATGAAGTCTTTTTTTGTGTTAGTCTTCTAATAGTAGTGTGCTCGAATCTTCAAGCTTCTCAAAATGCACTGAGAACTTGTGTCTTGGTTTGCTATCTTCAGAGATGATTTGCATATGTAGTAGATGTAGTTTCTTCAACAAGGTGCCAATATGTAGTAAGAGTACCAAAGGTGAACAAAATTTGTGATCATACCTTATATGGATCAGAATGATATCCAAATTCATATAAGATGTTTATGTTGATGTGGTCTAACAAAATGATCTAGTTAATGGTGGGAATCCACTAAATAACCTAAATCTATACAACTCCCCCTTGGATGACCACCATGTTGAATTAAATTGCCTCACTAAAACCTCGCCAGTAAAACACAATGGGAAAAAAAAACTTGGACAAAGAAAAAAGAGCACAAATATCAACATTTTGAAATAAAATAAATATCATGTTGCCTCATTAAAACCTTGTCAGGAAAACCACATGGGACAAAACCTGAAATGAAGGAAAAATAGTACAAATTTTGAAGAGTTATGGATGCTAACTCAACTATATGAGTATTACAGAAAATGAGCCTCAAAATCACAACTCTAGTCTATTTCAACGACGAGTTTAAGCTAGCATAATTCTAACTGCAGAAAGGAAAGAAAATAGAATTTATGCTGCTAAAGCGTGGAATTTTGTATTTTTAAGGACTCCTCAAGAGACCCCATAAAGTTGATAGCATCAACTAATTAATCTGGATTCTTGGTTTTATACAAAATTTTAAAAACATATAGAGGATTGTTCGACCTGACATAATCAAATCAGATGGCTGCCTAAACATGTTCCCAACCACATTTCTTGTGTAAATGCTATGCGAGTCCTTCAAGGACTACCACGCCAAAAGCATCATACATGGAGAACAAAAATTTATTGAATCAATCCTTGGGTCTAAGAAAAAATAGAACCCTTAAATAATTTTTACAACGAACATATTTCTCATACAACACATTATGACTACACCAACCAATAAGTAATAGGTTTGGCAATTTTAAGGTGTTAAGTCTTGGATCCAAATTAATCCAATCTAATTTGGATTGTATGACAACCAATCACATATGTCGATATTTCTTTGCAAAGGGGTTCGAAACCACCATATTTTTTATGTCAGTAGCTACTATAACCGAATATTCTACAATCATATTAGCTTATCACAATTCTCAAATATATGCGTATTTTGAAAAAAAATCACAGAAATACTGGTACCAGCGCTCGCAGGCATTCTAATATCCTCATCTTCAAGTGAGGAGATATTATATTTGAGAAAGTGAATTTGGTACACTCAATTGGAGCACTACCAGTAGACTCGTATAGAGCGTTACTTGTTTGCTAGATGTGATTGGGTTTTCCTCTTGAAGAGGCAAAAGCTTATATAAAAGCAAAATGAGACATTCACGCCAATCATATAATGATAGCCTTTATCAAATTGATTATGATGGGATAGAAATTGATATAACTTTTAAGTTAATGAATACCAACTTCTAGCAGTGTATAGTCTCACCCTGATTATGGCGGAAATAATTTCATCTCATATACGAAAACAAGTTTCATTGAGTATTATCCGATTAAATTGAGGACATATACTCATAATAATTTCTGGATTTTAACAACACTAGTTGGACTGTAGATAATGACTTCTAGAGTCATAAAAAATGTCCTAATAAAATTGCAGTCTTCTTGACATACAAATTTAACATCAACCATGGGTTTTAAAATATGTAAATAAATCTCCAAATAATTTCATGACCTCTATGACCAATAAGATAATGATTTAGAATGAGATTATGGACACTTTATTTTTTTTTAAGAAAAAAAATAAAAATAAATTCAAGATCAATTTAGTCACTACAAGGACTGATAATATAGGCTAACAAGACGGGTGCGCACCCATTGATCTTTTGTGTCAAACTATATTAATTTCATCTGCAAGTGGAACTGTCCAAATATTGGAGATTATTATGGCTAGGAAAGATAAAAATTTCTCAACATCCTTTGAGAATGCATCAATTCTATGTTCAGTCGGCGTTAGCAATTGAAAATACCATA
Organism: Papaver bracteatum; assembly: GCA_023529315.1. NCBI lineage: Eukaryota > Viridiplantae > Streptophyta > Magnoliopsida > Ranunculales > Papaveraceae > Papaver > Papaver bracteatum. Next base: position 159,075 of record JAJJWX010004317.1, read on the forward strand.
ACAATATTTTATCCCTTTAGGATCGATAGGGAAAAACCAAATCCAGCTGGCTTATATGTTTCTTCTTAAGAAATAGGAAGAAATCATTTTCATTATTGAATTTAGAAAAATCCATGGTTTCCGGTAAGAAATAGAAACCAAAGACAGAATCAAATTATAATGGCATCTCATATAAGCGATAGAGAAAACCAACACCATTTCTTTTGTACGATTCATGAAAAGGAAAAAAGAATATTTTCATGTCAGTCATCGCATTGGGATAATCCACTTTGTGGTTAAACAGATGGTTTCTTGTAAAAGAATAGAAACCAGATAAAAAAAAATTACATGATCTTCATCCAATGGACAAAGATACCAAACTTGATTGGCCGTAGGTTTTTTAGCCATGCACGTGATTAATTATCGTAAAGATAATTAAATTGCGATAACACATGATTTTGGTGATTACAGTTTCATTAAAAGAATAAAAACTGTAAACCATATTTCGATGGATTTGTTTTTCTTTTCCATATCAGTAAAAACCAATCCGATATACATCTTTTCCAAAATCGATGAAAATTTACCAAATTTTAGATTTCTTGTTGGAAATAGAAATCTACTAAATTTCTTGATGAACCACCATGAATCATAGGCGTCACATCTTCTTTTGTTAAACACCGAAGTGTGTATACAATACCACCACTAGCAATAGAAGTATAAAGTCACGTATTACTTGAATTGAATCGCAACAATGGGGAAAATTAAAACTATACGAACAATTAAAAAAAAACCAAACCCACTTACACGAAACATGGTATTAGGGGGACCGCGTGATGCTGTCTAACCACCAGGCAATAAGCTCTACATGCAAGCAATAAATTGTTAGTATAGTGACATAATAACCAACTTAAAAGACAAGACGTGTAAAAGAGTAAAGAAATCAAACAGTAAAAAGAAAACTAAGATAGTCTTTCTTAATATCGGTAACAAATTGGGTCGATAAGTTCCGCTTGATCTGTCGAATGGCAGGGGTTAAATCCGTTTCTTTCCGATTCTCTTCTCTTTAATTTGAGAGAAAATATTTTTATAACTCAGCTTAGAGCGTGCTGATAACGTGTTGTGATATAGGAAAAGAGGAGAACAAGACATAAAGTAAAGGGAGAAAAGAAGAGAGATTTCTTATCCATGTGTATAGAATACAAGAGATTATGCCTCTATTTATATAGATAGAAGACTTGGTGTCCAAGATATGTAAACCCTAAACTTAGACACGAAGGGCATCTTAGTAAATAAATAATAGTTTATAACAATAGCAACTGATTATTACTTTGTTCCTCTCAAATTAAATTTCGGGCTACTTCAAAAATTGGTAGGTAATAAACATCCTTAGACTACCGATTGAACAATTAGAAAAACTCGGAGTTTCATTTATTTTTTTGCAATTTCGAATTTGAGGCATCTATAATAATTGGTAGAAAATGGACATACATAAAATAATGATTGTTAGAGTTGAGAAACTCAAAATTTCGTGCGTTTTGAAGAAATTGAATTTGGGGCTACAAGTCTACAACCATAATCGGAGGACAAATGAATTTATAAACTACCGATTATGAAATATGAAGAATTACAAATTTTTCATTTTTAGAGAAATTTATTTTTGGGGTGACTACCATAATCGGATGATGAATGAATTTATCACCTAACGATTATGAAATATGAAGAATTACAAATTTTTCATTTTTGGAGAAATTTGTTTTTAGGGCGACTACCAGAATTGGAGGATGAATGAATTTATAACCTATCGATTATGAAATATGAAGAATTACAAATTTTTCATTTTTGGAGAAATTTTTTTCGGGACTCTACCATAATCGGAGGATGAATGAATGTATAACCTACCGATTATGAAATATGATGAATCACAAATTTTTCATTTTTGGAGAAATTTGTTTTTGGGGCGACTACCATAATTGGAGGTTAATTTTTTTTTAATAATCTACCGATTGTAAAAGATGAAACAAACCAAGTATTATAACTTTGGAGAAATTCGTATTTGGGGCGACTTTGACAATCGGTAGTAAGTAAATTTGTAAAACTACCGATTATGAAAAATTTAAACTTTCAATTTGGGGGTTTTTCAGAATCGGTAGTCTTATAAGTCCACAAAACTACCGATTATAGATATTTTGGATGCAGTATCTTATAATCGGTAGTTTTGTTACTCCATTATCTACCGATTCTGGGTAGTTCATGGTATTCAGTGCATGCAAAAATGGATTTTTTTTTTGTTTTGAAACTGAAACAAACGCATACAAAGTGGGTATTTGAGTTTCTTAACACAATACATGTATGTTTGATGCATCATTAGCTTCGATCTCGGGTGATTCTCCGTTTTCTTCCATTGAAGCGTCGTCTAGGGATTCCTCTCCAAATAACTAACTACCGATTATTTCTGTAAACTACCCATTCTTGCTTTGGCTAGCGATTGTTGAAGGGCATATTATCCATTTCGGGAAATGAGAGATAAGGGGTGGCTTCGTTTTACGTTTTGGTGACCCTATTTTGTTTTATTGGTCAGCCCTAATTATTTTGGGTCGCCCCTAAAAATGCTAGGTTTCTTTGGGTTATTTAAGTTAAGGAAATAATGCCCACTTTTCGGCTGACAAGGACACAGTAATGCCAAGTGTACCGGGAGAAAATCTTATCGTTTCTCCCAAGGGAAACAGAAATTTGGTGAGCTCCACCACTAAACCTGGCCCCTGCTAATCTCCGGCGGGGTCAACCGGAATTTCTGTTTTACCCGGGAGAAACGACGGGATTTTCTCCCATTCTACGTAGCACTACTGATTGTTTCATTCATTCATCTTAAAAGACAAAAATGGGGTAATTTACGGTACCTCCCCTAATAAGATTAGTAATTTGAGTTACATTTCTTACGGAAATAAAATTAACAAAACCTCCTCTAGTTACGAGTTCCATCCATCCATACCATAAATTTCCTCGTCTTCTTCGCACGATTGTTTCACAATCAAACAAAGAAATAGAAAAGGAAAATACCCAAACCTAAAATGACATCCAATCCAGACGTAACTAATTCAGACGTTAGGAATGCAGACGTAACCAATATGGAATAGAGATGAGATCCAGGTATTGAATATCAATATGTAATGGGTTTTGTTTCACCATTACGGATCACTGTACTTTGTAACGGCATCTTCCGGCGAGTTTTTCCATCTCTCCATACTCAAGATAATAATACCGAACAACAACTCAATAATACTAATGCAAGATTTTTGTGTTTCAAATCTGCTTAATTTAACTTTTTTCCGAATTCTGCAGGGTTTATTGGGATATAACACTACACCAAAACCAGGATTTTCTCACAATGTAACCTGTCACAGTTTATTTTTCAGTCACTGATACACCTGTGATAAGTCCTGCAACAATTATAATTGTTGTTAAATTATATATTTATGATAATGAATATGAATATTTAACTTTTTTACTAGTAACAGTAATATTTGTTGCCAATTATACTGACAATCACAATTATAATCTAAAATGATAATTCCACCCAAAAATATCACCACACCTAAACAACCCCAAATTAGGAACACTTAGAATTTTGCTTGTCACTACTTTCGCTACGTTTATACAAAATAACAATTTTATTTAATTCTGAAAATCAATACTGATTTTTTATATTTTTTTATTTTCTTAATATTAGAAAACGGGATCAAGACCAAGTCAACAAGTCATGACTTTGTAGGAAATTTGACTTGGACAAATAACAACATTTTCTCTCGCTTTTGTCGACAAAGCCACAACAAAATATCAGCTTCTTCCAAAGACTGTGAAAATGACCAGACTACCCTTATCAGAATAAGTACAACAAAAATTTCGAAGACTGTGAAAATGACCATATTACCCTTATTGGAAATAAGTACAATAAAAATTATGGAGACTGTGAAAATGACCAGAATACCCTTATTGAAAATAAGTAAAGTAAATATTACGGACTGTGAAAATGACCATATTACCCTTATAGGAAGTAAGTGTAATAAATATTACGGAGACTATGAAAATTGACCAGACTACCCTTATCAGAAATAAGTAAAGTAAATATTACAAACTGTAAAAATGGCCATATTACCCTTGCTGAAAATAAGTGCCATAAATATTATGGAGACTCTGAAAATGACCAGACTACCCTTATCGGAAATAAGTAAAGTAAATATTACCGATTGTGAAAATGACGATATCACCCTTGTTGGAAATAAGTGGAACAAATATTATGGAGAATGTGAAAATGACCAGACTACCCTTATCGGAAATAGGTAGAGTAAATATTACTGACTGTAAAAATAACCATATTACCCTTATTGGAAATTAGTGCAATAAAGATTATGCAGACTGTGAAAAAGATCATACTACCATTATTGAAAATAAGTAAAGTAAATATTACCAACTATGAAAATGACCATATTACCCTTGTTGGAAATAAGTGGAATAAATATTATGGAGACTGTGAAAATGACCATATTACCTTACTGGAAATTAGTGTAATAAATATTATGGAGACCGTGAAAATGACCAGACTACCCTTATCGGCAATAGGAAAATTAAATAACACAAAATATAAAAATGACCATATTACCCTTAGTGGAATTAAGTGCAATAAATATTACAGAATGTGAAAATCTCCATAATACTTATTGCACTTATTTCCAATAAGGGTATTATGGTCATTTTCACAGTCTCTATAATATTTATTGCACTTATTTCCGGTAAGGGTAATTTACTATACTTATTTTCAATAATGGTAGTCTGGTCATTTTCACAGTCTCCATAATATTATTGCACTTATTTCTAATAAGGGTGACATGGTCATTTTCACAGTACGTAATATTTACTTTAATTATTTCTGATAAGGGTGGTCTGGTCATTTTCACAGTCTCCATAATATTTTTTTCACCTTTTTCCAGTAAGGGTAATATGGTCATTTTCACAGTCCGTAATATTTACTTTACTTATTTCGGATAAGGGTAGTATGGTCATTTTCAAAGTCTCCCTAATATTAATTCCACCTTTTCCAGTAAAGGTAATATGGTCATTTTCACAGTCTCCATAATATTTATTGCACTTATTTCTAATAAGGGTAATATGGTCATTTTCACAGTCTCCATAATAGTATGGTCATTTTCACAGTCTCCATAATATTTATTGCACTTATTTCCAATAAGGGTAATATGGTGATTTTCAGAGTCTATAATATTTATTGCACTTTTTTCCAATACGGGTAATATGGTCACCGTCTGTAATATTTACTTTACTTATTTCTGATAAGGGTAGTCTGGTCATTTTCACAGTCTCTATAATATTAATTGCATATTTTTTTCCGGTATGGGTAATATGGTCATTTGCACAGCCTGTAAAATATATTCTATTTATTACCGATAAGGGTAGTATGGTCATTTTCACAGTCTTCATACTCCCTCTGTCTTTTTTTATCTGTCCTAATTTCTACTTTGGTCTGTCTTTTTTTATCTGTCCGCTCTGTTTATAGACATACTTTTCCCTTAAACTATCAAATATACCCTTTCTTTTTTTATAACTATAAAATCATTTTTAATATAAGCTTAATTCCAAATCATAAATATTATCACTGTATATAAGGAAATAATTCATTCAATATTTTTTTGTATTAATTGTCATTCCTTTTTTAAATGAAAACATTTATGGGTTGTTACAAAATTCCTAATAATTCTATTTAAATTTGGTAATAACATAACATTAAATATGACTAGTCAAGGGCTAGTCATGACAATTTATATGATTTCCTTAATATCTTGACAAAGTCAATTAGGACTCTTATTTTAAGATGGAGGGAGTAATATTTATTGCAATTATTTCCAATAAGGGTAATATGGTCATTTTCACAGTAATGTTTAGCTCAAACACTCTCTTTACCAACTCGTCTTTGTAAACGAGTTGGGCAAGTGTTGTCGTCCCCAGCCCCCCCATACCCACTATGGATATTACAGAAATGTTTTCTGGATATTGATTAGGATTGACAAAATATGATGATGTTGTTGTTCTGATATATTTCCCGGGTTCAAAGAACTGGAAACTCAGGTCTAACTCTTGAAATCTTTGAACCTGGGATGTTTAGTTCTGATATATTTCCAATCCAGTTCATCCGAAGGAGAAACTCAGGTCTAACTCTAGTAATCTTTGAACCCGGGATGTTTAATTCTGATATATTTTGTATTTAGTTCATCCTAATCAGAAACTCAGGTCTAACTCTAGTAATCTTTGAACCCGATATTTTCGATTCTGATATATATTTTGTCTCTAGGTCATCCGAATCAGAAACTCAGGTCCAACTCTAGTAATCTTTGAACCTGAGATGTTTAGTTCTGATATATTTCGTCTCCAGTTCATCCGAATCAGAAACTCAGGTCTAACTCTAGTAATCTTTTAACCTGGGATGTTTAATTCTGATATATTTCGTCTTCAGTTCATCCGAATGAGAAACTCAGGTCTAACTCTGGTAATCTTTGAACCTGGGATTTTCGATTCTGATATATTTCGTATTCAGTTCATGCGAACGAGAAACTCAGGTCTGACTCTAGTAATCTTTGAGCCCGGGATGTTTAATTCTGATATATTTCGTCTCCAGTTCATCCGAATCAGAAACTCGGGTCAACTCTAGTAATCTTTGAACCTGAGATGTTTAATTCTGATATATTTCCTCTCCAGTTCATCTGAAGGAGAAACTCATGTTTAACTCTAGTAATTTTTGAACCCGGGATGTTTAATTCTGATATATTTCGTCTCCAGTTCATCCGAATCAGAAACTCAGGTCTAACTCTAATAATCTTTGAACCCGAGATGTTTAATTCTGATATATTTCCTTTCCATTTCATCTGAATCAGAAACTCAGGTCTAAGTCTAGAATTTTTTGAACACAGGATGTTTAATTCTGATATATTTCCAGTCCAGTTCATCCGAAGGAGAAACTTAGGTCTAACTCTAGTAATCTTTGAACCCGGGATGTTTAATTCTGATATATTTTGTCTTCAGTTCATCCTAATCAAAAACTCAAGTCTAACTCTAGTAATCTTTGAACTTGGGATGTTTAATTCTGATATATTTTGTCTCCAGTTCATCCTAATCAGAAACACAGGTCTAACCTAGAATTTTTTGAACATGGGATGTTTAATTCTAATATATTTCCAATCTAGTTCATCCGAAGTAGAAACTCAGGTCTAACTCTAGTAATCTTTGAACCCGGGAACTGAGGGGTGTTTTGCTACTCCCGGGACCTTCACAGGTAGAGGCCACAGTTTATCCAAGTTATGTTATTCCACAAGCTCAAAATTGGGTCTGAGAAGATGCGGCACCAAACATTCAATCTTAATATTTTCCACTTTATGAATTTCTTTGTGATTCAGAAGAAAACTAGTTGATGGAAATTTGATTCACAATAAAGATACCATGAAACTTCTTTCCTGTACTGAGTATACTGTGAAAATACCATAACATAGTTTTAGTTTTTTCTTTAGTATGATTTTCCTGCGATTACCTTGTTGAGCATTACAAGTGATCACTTTATCATTTCGTGAAGTTGAGTATAATCGCCTTACTTGCGAATGTGTTATCACACTGAATGTGAAGTCAAGTATTAAGCTGTGAGTCAGATTCGGTAACCTATAACATTGTAAAGCCTTTTTTAAGGTAAAGAAGAGGAATGAGTCATAAAGATATAGACACACAGAAACAGAAAATTGATAAAAGTCCGGAATTACATGATGAACCTGCTACTAATTTCTTCAGTCGTGCATCATCATCGTCCACTAGTACATATAATAATCGAGCAAATTGACGCTGTATGGTCATTTTCCGCACTAAAGACCAGGCAATATAGGATATAATATATATATATATATATATATATTTAGTGCAGTTTGGATTAATTGTTTACAATAACTGAACACTAATTGGGCCGACCGACCGGAGGGCCCGTAGGGAGTGAGTCTCTTTTATGGCCACTTTTTTGTCAAATGAAACCTAACACAAATGTTCAATTTGATAAAAAGATTGGAATTTGGTGGTAGTCTTTGGGACATGAAAAGTCTAAAATGTCCCTCCTTTTAGTTTAATTATTATAGCTCATTGTACATCCTATTTTTTCAGGGGTATAATTGACAATCAAACTTTAATATAACATATCTAAAAATCAATGCTTTAGAATTTTATAAATTTTATATCATAGGAAAGGATTTTAAAAAATCTACGCAACCAGTACAAACAACAATATAAAATTTAGTATTATTACGAAAAATTCTATGGTGACTTTTAAAATTTAATGCATAGTCATTATGCAAAGCACCAAATGATGCATAGTACATGAGGAAATTGGTGCAAACCACCACAAATGATACATAGCACATGGGGTAAATTGATTGAAACCACCACAAAAGATGCATAAAAAATGGTGGAAATTTACGTAAACTATCATAAATTAAATGCATATCAATTTTAGCCTTATAACGCCATTACGCATAACGATTCGATCGGCCCTTCCCACCGTGACAGCGGTGATCTAGTAATAGCTCACGTTCTTCAATTATTAAGTTTCGCAACTACAGACAACAAAATGAACAAATTTTTCTTTGGCTCCACTTGGAGTAGCAGGTGGGATGGAAAATATTAAATTTATCCACTAGTTCTATGGGCATATAATTTAAACGAATCTACTCCAAATAAAACAATATATGCACAACTTGCAAATTCTATGCAGACTACTCTTAAGATAAGTGCTTGCACTATTATTGTACAGTGATTTGTGAACTTTGTGTTCCAATCTAAGCAATCTTCAATATATATTCAAAGCAAATTCCAACATCCATCTTACACACAAAAAGTAAACAACTCTCTGAGACCCTTAATACTTACAAGAATCTTTCTTCTTTCTGCTTCTAATTCAATCGGCTTTTAATCTTCTCTTGTGTTTCTTCCACCATAAAACACCTAATAACAATGGAGGAGATTCTTATGAGCGGTGCAACAGGATTCCTAAAAAGGCTGGTGGGTGTTGTTTCCGAAGATGTTGGTTCAGCTTTGGGTGTCAAAGATGACTTGAAGAAGCTTCAAAGTACCTTGGAAATGATTCTTGCTGTGATTGCCGACGCAGAGAAAAGGCAAGAAAAGGAAGAAGTTGTAAGACTTTGGTTGAGAAAGCTCAAGGGTATTGCTTATGATGCTGACGACGTGGCTGATGAGTTCTCCTATGAGAATATGCGTCGTTGTGATAGAGAGGATAGCTCGAGGCATAAGGTACTCAATTTCCCTTCATCCTCAAACCTTCCCCTTGCATTTCGCTTAAAAATGGGTAAAAAGATCAAAAAGATTAACCGAGAGTTAGAAGAGATTACCCAAGATATGTGTAGGTTTCAGTTGGAATTTACTACACCTATTCCTGATGGTGAAAGTAATGAACATCTGGACCGACAAGACACATCCCATGTTAACGAGTCAGAAATTGTAGGAAGGGAGAATGATGAATCCCAAATAATAAAACTTTTACAATCCAATACCACAACATCATCAACATCATCTTTTGTCAATCCTAATCAATATCCAGAAAACATTTATGTAATATCCATTGTGGGTATGGGGGGGCTAGGGAAGACAACACTTGCCCAACTCGTTTACAAAGACGAGTTGGTAAAGAAAGTCTTTGAGCTAAAAATTTGGGTCCATGTCTCAGAAACTTTTGATATTGAAACCATCTTAGTAAATATTATGGAGTCCATTACTGTAACGAAGTTCCATAGACTTTCAAATTTTCGTGTACTAGTAAATAAAGTTCAAGAAGAGTTAAGTGGGAAAAAATATTTGTTAGTGCTGGACGATTTATGGAATGAAGATTCGGAGCAATGGGAGAGTCTTAAGTCTGTGTTGCTTATTGGTGCTCCAGGGAGTAAAATATTGATCACTACACGCAATAACCAAGTTGCATCTATTGTTGGGGGGAGTATTCCTCCTTACAATTTGAACCAATTACAAGATGATGCATGTTGGTCTATTATTATGCGGAAAGCCTTTTCTCCTGGTGGAGCATTAAATGCTCCAAAAATGTCAAACATAGGAAAAGAAATTGCAAAAAAATGTTGCGGTTTACCACTTGCTGCAAAATTTCTTGGAAGTCTTCTGCACTTAAAAAATAAAGAAAGTGATTGGATATCAATTAGGGATGATGATATCTGGAATTCTCAAGAAAGTAAAAGAAAAATCCTAGCAGTACTAAAATTGAGTTATAATTACTTGCCATCTCATTTGAAACAATGTTTCTCGTATTGCTCAATCTTTCCCAAAAATTGGGAGATTAGTAAAGAAACTTTGGTTCATCTTTGGATGGCAGAAGGATTTCTCAAACAATCTGATGTAAGAAACAAACGATCAATTGAAGACTTTGGACGTGATTCTTTCGAAAGTCTGGCGTGGAGCTCTTTTTTCCATAATTTTCAGAAGAACGAATTAGGTGACATTGAGACGTGCAAGATGCATGATCTGGTACATGATCTTGCTGAAGACGTTCTTGAGGAAAATGAATTGGTATCTCTCAAGGTAAGTGATTTCACAAATGTTTCTGAAGAAGTTCGTCGGTTACAGTTAAATTTGGATGGAGACGTATCAGAAACATTGCTGAATAACTTAAGTAATGCGAAGAAGTTGCGGACACTTTTTATCCCTGAAGGTTCGAAGCTGGATCCTTCTGTGTTCTCAGAAAACAATCACTTACGCATCTTTCATGTGGGTCGTGCACCAAATCATGCTCGACCAAAGTGGCATTCTTTGAATGTGCTAAAACATCTAAGGTACCTCCGCCTTACCAGTCTTAATCTTAGGGAAGTAGAGAGTGATCAGTCCATCAATAAACTTTATAATCTGGAGACATTGGTATTGAATCAAATGGGTATTCGTGTTCAAATTCTTCTTTCAAACATTCAATCATCCAAGAAATTAAGGTATCTTGAAGTCTCACGGACGGATATGGTAGTACTCCCTGATTCTGTCACAAGCCTTTGTAATTTGCAAACATTGGATCTCAATAATTGCGAATTAAAAGTCATTCCTGACTCCATCTCTGGTTTGAAAAAACTTAGATTTCTAAATTTGTCATTCAACCCATTTGAAGAATTACCTGTTTCTGTCATCACCCTCTCCAATTTGCAAACATTAGACGTCAATACCTGCAAAAATTTAAATGCCTTACCAGAATACGTAGAAGGTCTAGCTAATCTAAGGATATTTAGTTTCAAAAATTGTCCGTTACTGAATGGCTTACCCAAAGATATTGGAGCTTTAACTCAGTTAAGGTCCCTCGACCTGTATGGTACAGGGATCAAAGAATTACCGGAGTCTTGTCTTAAGCTGAGCAATCTGGAGTACGTGGGTCTTTTCAAGTGTGAGCTTCCCAAAGATATAGAGAGTTGGGCAAAACTTAGAAAATTTCATTACTATCCTCGGAGAAACTCAATAATATTTGGTGTAGGGAAAGTAGTTTGCCTTCAAGAGTTGTGTTACTCGGTGCCAACAAAACAACTCGTAGTAAATGAACCTGCAGATCAATGTACCGTTGGTATTGAAGAGTTAGGAAATCTAAACTTTCTAGAGTTCTTAGATATTTCGGATCTTCAGAACGTCAAAGACCCAACAAATGTTGAGACAGCAAATTTGAAAGGAAAGCAGAATCTTCGTCGATTATCACTGCATTGGGGTGCATTGGGAGGCATGAGATGGGACGAGAAGTCATGTAATTTTCAAGTATCTGAAGCTCTCCATCCTCCCACTAGTTTGAGAGAATTGAGTATTTATAACTTCATGGGGCAGAACCTTCCCACGTGGATGTGTGTTCCTTCTCGTCTTCCAAATTTGGTAATGTTGAAACTTCACAACTGCACAGGAATTGCACAACTTCCATCAGCTATTGGGCAACTCCCACGTCTCAGTTCTCTTTATCTTACAAGAATGTCTCTCAAAAGTTTGGATATTGGCGGATTTCCTTCATTAAATTGGCTCTACCTTACTGATATGTTCATTCTAGAAGAATTGTGTTATTTGTATCCTCCTATTTGTCTTCAGGATCTGAGGATTACTGGCTGTAAGAGTTTAAGTGAAATCCCTTCGTTTCCTTCTCTGACGATATTGGTACTAAAGAACATCGACCACAAGTTAGTATGCTCAGTTGGAAGAAGCCAGACATCTCTCAAAACCTTATATTTGTCGGATATTGATGGGCTTGTATACTTCCCAATAAGCATACTCCAGAGCAATTGTAATCTTAACACTCTGCAGATTAACAAGTGCAATCAATTTCAAGGATTTCGATTAATTAATGATGAGAATGAGACCGTGGTTCCTCCGGATGATCGTGAACTCTATGGTGCCCCATTTCAGGAATTGGAGTTCATGGATTGCCCAGTTCTTAAGTTCATTCCAGATTTACGAGGATGGACTTTCCTGAAGTATTTACTCATCTTCAATTGCCCACAGGTGAAGGAGTCTTTATCATATGATCTCAAATCCCTTTCATCTCTTAAATCACTTGCTGTTGATTTTATTCAAAGAGACGACAGGCGAGGAGATCCATCAACTTATAAGGACTTGATTAATTTGCTGGCGTTGCCATTTTAGGTACTTTCTGCTTATACTTTCATTTTTGGTTCGTGTTAGAATTTTTCGTACCAACTTTGTCACTCATATTTTCTCCATGGGTTTTCATTTGATTGATTATTTATCTTTTTTACTCTTGCATAATAGTCTTTTGCAGCCTCATAATATTGAGGCACTTTTAATGTTCTCTAAATCTTTTCTTAGAGTTTGTTAGAATACGGGCATCTAACTCAAAACCAATTGGCAATGAGTGGAGAGGCCCTAAGAAATTATAAACCACAGGATCTTAGATGCCCAGACAATGTGGGACTAATACTCTCAACACGCCCCCTCACGTGTAGCCTCGTTGGGTCTAACACATGGACAATTAAATCGGGTGACGCAGAATAAAGGCGCGGTCAAATGACTCGTCGCAAATAGCCTGCTTTGATATCATGTTAGAATATGGGCATCCAACTTAAAACCAATTGGCAATGAGTGGAGAGGCCCTAAGGGATTATAAACCGCAGGATCTTAGATGCCCAGATAATGTGGGACTAATACGGGTAGCCTCGTTGGGTCTAACACGTGGACAATTAATTCGGGTGACGCGGAGTAAAGGGGCGGTCAAAAGATTCGTCGCAAATAGCCTGCTCTGATACCATGTTAGAATATGGGCATCCAACTCAAAACCAATTGGCAATGAGTGGAGAGGCCCTAAGGGATTATAAACCGCAGGATCTTAGATGCCCAGATAATGTGGGACTAATAATCTCAACAGAGTTTGTAATTTAACGGTGCTTCATTACTTTTTCTTTGAAACACCTCTCTTCAGCATCGACCATGAATGCTAAAAAGTGTAAATCGAAACCGACATGGAAATCGAAATGCCGACAATTTAACATTCCTATTTTCTTTCTGTATACTAAATGCGAACTTCTGACATAAAATACACAAACAATGCCGAAATTGAGCGCCGGCAAGGCATTTAACCTAAAATTAATGACGGAAATAATCATGCAGTTTCATATGAATTTTTTTTCTTAGCTGGCATAGGTATTCATACCTAAATCAATGCCGAAATCCTATACCGGCATGGTCGTCATACTCATTTCAATGATGGGATTGACTGTGACTGAACTGTTTGAGTTAGGGTTCATGAATCTAACCTAAACCCACTACTTTAAATCGATTAGAACAGTTCAAAATCACTTATCTTCTCACATAAACCTTTTTGTTCGAGAGTTTGATCGTCCAAATTCTCTTCTTCTTCTTCAAGAGCAATCCGACTAAGCTTTCTTGTTGTTTTTGTTGAGCCACCGATTTTGGTTTTGATATTTGTGGATTGGATTTCTTCCGTGGAGGCATGTTTATATATTCCTGTAATTGGCGAAGATATTTTTGAATCGACGAAGAAGAACGATGGAAAAAAAAAATCTTTTCAAAACCCTAACCTAGAGTGCCAGAACAGTTGAATTGGGGGCTATCATTTTTTATTTTGATTTTTTGTTTCGAGTTTTTATTTAGATGGAAAGGTATTATAGTCTTTTCTAAATGTTTTTAGTTAACCTAAAGGGTATTTTAATATTCCACACCCGAAAAACACCACTTAGCAGAAACTATTTGATGGGGATATTAATAATTCATATACCCCAATTAGTTTTCATATCCCCCAATTTCGCGTTCTATATATGTGCTAATAAAACAATACCTACAAAAAATTGAGACACTTTTAGTAGACATTTATATTAAAATAATGTGTCAAATATGCATGTGATGTCACCGATATATCTGACCTAGGGACGCGCGTGTCCAAATGTCGGACGCGGTCTGATGCGGACTCGTGACCATTTTAGCCGCATCCGTGCTACCCAGCCGGGGTGGTGGTGGAAATATATAATCTATCTAACTTGACACACCTTGATTTTCATCTCCTTGACTTTGAACTATTTACGAAATAACCTTGTCCCTCTTTCTTCTTGTTCTTTCCGTCTCATTATCATCAAACAACCACCTCAAGGTTGCTAAGAGCACCTCCAAGAGAAGGTGCAAAAAATCTTATTTATGGGGTCCATACATAGAGTAAATATAGGACTTCATATTTAAAAAACCATCTCCAATAGTAGAGAATTTTTTAAGAAAAATAGTGAAAAATATGACTTGGAGGTGAAGCGAGAGGTGTAGATAACACTTTCTTGAACACCTTCATATTTAGTAATTGGTCCCTCCTACTTTGTAAGACCCTACTGTTGGAGATGGATTTATGCCAAACGGGGGTCTAAAATCCTATGTGTCGCTAAAAAAAAAAACACCCTGGCTAGGAGATGCACTAACACAATTTTCTCCTCCCTTCCGCCCGCTGAAGAATCCCTTCCGCCCGCTTAAGAATAAGCTAGATTTGTGCCCGTGCTATGCACCGGGTATATATTTTTCTTTTAATTTAGTGTATGCGGGGCTTTGCCCCGTCCCGTGGCAATGCATTTTTGATTTGGTGTGCGCTAGGCTTTGTCACGCCCCGTGGAGATGTATTTTTGATTTGGCATCGCCCTGTCCGGTGGCGATGTATTTTTGATTTGATGTGGCGGGACAAATATATTAAATAGGTGGAGAATATGTATTTTTGATTTAGTGTTATAGTCTTTAAATTATCAATTACAACTGTACACCAACGTACAATATTTGGTTTCAAAAAGGGGAGATGGTTTTCGTTGTGTCTTATCTGATTTCATGAGTAAACACACGGTAAGATCAAGGAGAAAGACATATCTATAGGGTTTGAAAAAAGCCAAAGATTTTGAAAAGAAATTAGTAAAGAGATTCAAACTATTTGGACTTGAATCCACATCATATACAATGACATAAAACAATGGATCGATGGAGTTTTGATGGTGGTGTGTTTTGGCTGTATTTTTTACTTAGAAAGTTTGTAGAGAGCAGAACCGGTTACAAATGACGTGGTGAAAGAGAAACTCCACTATGTATGCCACGAAGGATTAGCGGTCAAAGAGTTGTTATTATGGGGTTCATATAGCATTTTCGAATTTTTGTTAGATAATGATAGACTACCGGCTTAGAAATCCATGAAGTTATTCACTCCATTTTATTGACTTCTTTTTTAAGTCGTTGGTGACCCACATACAGGGAAAAACTACTGAATTACATGATGAACCTGCTACTAATTTCTTTAGTCTTCGTCGTCATCATCGTCGCCCACGTACATATAATATTAATTAACATTGTATGACAATTTCCAAGCTCAAGACCAGGCAATGTGGATATATAATAGTATATAAAATATATGTAGTTGCAATTTGGATTGATTGTTTACAACAACTGAACACTCATAATAGCTCATTTTCTTGAAATAAAAGTTTCGCAAGCTACAGACAACACAGTGAACAAGTTTTACTTTGGCCCCATTTGGAATAGGCGGGATAGAAAAAATAAAAAATAACCCACTAGACCTGCTGATCTACTTGATGTAGAGATATAATGAAAGTCATCAGGAGTTGTTAGATGATGAACCTGCTACTAATATTATTATTTTTTTGGAAAAAGATGCTAACCTCATACATTAATTATATGTTTTATATGGCTCCTTATATGGACTCTTAAGCTTGAACCATTTATCTGAGAATACCAAGTTTCTTTTCTTTCATATATTCCTCTCTTGTGCTTTCTTCAATCCTTGTATTTGCTGGCTGTAATACCTTCTACCAATAATAACTATGGGTGAGAAAATTCTTACTAGTGGTGCCTCGGAAATCTTGAACAAATTATCTGGAGTTGTCACTCAACAGATTGGTTTGGCATGGGCTGTTAAAGATGATTTGGAAAAGCTCAAAAATACCTTACAAATGATTCTTGCTGTAATAGCTGATGCGGAGAGCAGACAAGTGATGGAAAATACTGTAAGACTTTGGCTGAGACGGCTCAAGGAGGTGGCATATGATGCAGATGATGTGATGGATGATTTCTCCTATGAAATCATGCGTCGGTCGGAAAGAGGGGACCGCTTCAAGCATAAGGTACTGGATTTTGTTTCTTCTTCTAACCCACTTGGTTTTCGTTTTAAGATGGCTAAGAAAATTAAAGATGTTAATCGAAGATTAGATGAGATTACCAAAGATATGGGTCGATTTCACTTGCAAATTACTGCACATATTGAGACAAATATGTCTTATGGTGAAAGTAATGAGCAACGGGACCGACATACCGTATCAGTATTTTCAAGTGACTCAGAAATTGTAGGAAGGGAAGATGATAAAATGAACATAATAAATCTACTAACAAGGGTCACCCCACTTTCATCAGTATCACTATCTGATAGAAATCTTGAAAAGGTTTCTGTCATTTCTTTGGTGGGTATGGGTGGGCTGGGGAAAACAACTCTAGCTCAACTCGTCTACAACGATGAGTTGGTAAAGAAACAGTTCGACCATACAATCTGGGTCCATGTTTCTGCAATTTTTGATGTGAAGAACCTCTCAATAAAAATTCTGGAGTCCTTAGGTCAAACTAATATTAGTACCATGTTAAATCTCGATGTGCTAGTGCATATGGTTCAAGACCAGTTAAATGGGAAAAAATATTTGCTAGTACTAGACGATTTGTGGAACGAAGATCCAGAGCAATGGGACAGACTCAAATCTGTGTTGTTTGTTGGTGCTCAAGGTAGTAAAATATTAATAACAACACGTCAAGACCAGGTTGCATCTATTGTAAGGGGAAGTACTCCTCCATACAATCTGGAACAACTACCAGATGGTGCATGTTGGTCTATTATGAAGCACAAAGCCTTTTCTTATGGTGGAGCACAAAATACTTCGATTATGTCAGACATAGGGAAAAAAATAGCAGAAAAATGTTGTGGTTTACCACTTGCAGCAAAATTTCTAGGAGGTCTTCTGCATTTAAAAAATAATGAATCAGATTGGATTTCAATTAGGGATGATGACCATATATGGAGTATAACGGATAGTCAAAAAAGAATCCTGTCGATTTTAAAGTTGAGTTATGATAACCTGCCATCTCATTTAAAACAATGTTTTTCTTATTGTTCAATCTTTCCCAAGAATTGGGAGATTAAAAGAAGAACACTTGTTCAGCTGTGGATGGCAGAAGGGTTTATTGAAACGTCTAATATAGGAAACAAAAGATTCATTGAAGACTTTGGAAACGAATGTTTCGAGAGTCTGGTGTGGAGCTCCTTTTTTCAAAACATAAAAAAGAACAAAGTTGGTGACATAATAACCTGCAAGATGCATGATCTTGTGCACGATCTTGCGAAGGATGTTCTTGGGGATAATGAACTGGTATTTCATAAGGTGAGTGATATTAAAGATGTTTCTAAATTTCGTCGGTGGCAGTTAAAAATTAATGAAGACATATCAGCAACATTTCTGAAAAGCTTAAATAATGCAAAGAAGTTGCGGACAGTTTTCGTTCCTGAAGTAGGTATTAAAGTTGACCCTGTTATATTCTCAGATAGTAAGTACTTGCGGGTATTACATGTGGATTTTCCATCAGATGTTTTCTTCACAAAGGTGCCTCATTTGAGTCTCAAGCTGAGACATTTAAGGTATCTTCATCTCTCTTGTCTTGATCTTCGGGAACTTGGTTATGGCCAGTCCATCAGTGAACTTTATAATCTCGAGACGTTGGTATTGACTTGCATGAATGCTCCTCAAAATCTTCTTACAAACATTCAGTCTTTGAAAAAGTTAATACATCTTGAAATCTCGTGGACTGACATGGAAGAACTACCTGATTCTGTTACAAGTCTTTGCAATTTACAAACATTGGATCTAAATCATACCGATGTGAAAGCCGTTCCTGATTTTGTCACAGGTTTGAAATGTCTAAGGTATCTTGATATGTCATTTAACTGTATCGAGAAAATACCAGATTTTGTCTCTAACCTTTGCAATTTGGAGACGCTCGATGTCAGCAACTGTAAGAAATTAAAAGCCATACCTGAGTTTGTGACACTTCTTGTTAATTTGAGGATATTTTGCTTTGTGAATTGCCCATTATTAGAAGCACTGCCCAAAGAGTTTGGAGCGTTGACACAACTGAGGTCTGTGGACCTTAGTGGCACTGAGATCAAAATGCTACCGGAGTCTTTTACTAATCTCAACAAACTTGAGGATGTAGATCTTCATTTGGCGGAGCCTCCCAAAGAGGTAAAGAATTGGACGAATTTGAGAAAATTTTGTTGCCAAGTGGGAAGCGCACCAGTGGGTATAGAAAAATTAGTCTGCCTTCAAGAGCTGTATTACGGGGTAAGAGAATGTAATGACAGTATTGTGGAATTAAGAAACCTAAACCTCCTTCAGGAGTTATATCTTTGTCGACTGAATAATGTGAAAGACCCAATGGATGCTGAGAGAGTAAATTTGAAGGAAAAACGAAACCTGCGGGCATTGCAACTACATTGGGCTTACCCAGAAGTAGTAAACATGAGGTGGGACCAGAATTCGTGTAATATTCAAGTAAGTGAAGCTCTCCAACCTCACACTAGTTTGCGGGAATTAACTTTCACCAACTTCATTGGGTCGGACCTTCCCAAATGGATGTCTTCTCTTCCAAACTTGCAACAGTTAAACCTTGCTTACTGCCCGGGAATTAAGCAACTTCCAGCATCCATCTGTCAACTCCCACGGCTTACTGTTCTTTTTCTTTCAAGCATGTACTTGAAGAATCTATCAAGCATGTACTTTAAGAGTTTGAATATTGGTGGATTTTCTTCTTTATTTGAACTCTATCTTAATGATATGATCCTTCTAGAAGAATTGTATTATCTACCTCGTCTTCAGCTTCTGAAGATAACTGGCTGCAAAAGGTTGACCAAGATCCCTTCATATACTTCTCTGCAGCAGTTGGAATTGAACGATGTGGATCACCGGTTGGTAAACTCAGTTCTTGTAAACCAAATCAGTCTCACATTGATTTATTTAGAATGTATACAGGAGCTTGAATTTCTTCCAGTAAGCATAATGCGGTTACGTAATCTTCGTAAACTGAGAGTTGCTAACTGCTTCAAGTTTCAAGGATTTCGAGTAAACGATATTGGTGATGAGAATGAAGTTGCTCTGATCCGGATAGAAATTTACATTGACGGTCTTCAGGAATTGCGTTTGATCAATTGTCCGGTGCTTAAGCATCTGCCAGATTTCGGAAGATGTACTTCTCTTCGTGTGTTAACCATCTTTTTTTGCCCACAAGTGAAGGAGTCTTTAACTTATGATCTGAAATCCTTACCCTCTCTCAGAAATCTCTATGTTGATTTTATCCAAAGAGACGAGCAACGAGGAGATACATCTGATCTTGACGACTTAATTAATCTGATGAACTAGCAGGCTAGCAGGTACCCTCTCTCTTTCCCATTTAAGTTTCCTTCTTACTTGTAAAATGTGTAGAATTTAATGTAATCTATGGTATCTATTTCTAGACATTGACATGATGTCCTTTCTTATATTCTTCTCGAAATTCGCCCGACTATCTTTCCTTATACTCTTGTCGTAGGTGTGTGTATGTATGCATGTCTGAAGATTTATTTGTGTCGTCTCTCTGGATTACAGTCTTAATTCTGAATTGATTATCTATCTTCTCGAGTTTTAGTTTTCTTTCTTTTGATTATCTGATGCTTCAAATCGGTTTTGATTATTTATGTTATTTTGCAGCTAACAAGACCTCCGCAGGTAGAGGCCAGAGTTTTGGTTAGATGACCAAGTTATTCCACAAGCTCAAAATTGGGTCACAAAAACGAAATATATTATTTTTGTTGCCGAAGTAGCAATTTATTTTTCAGTTTCTGTGACATCCAAAATTATCTGAAAGTATTAAAAATCGCTATATAATTCGTTATGCATCCTATTTTTCCAAGGGTATAATTGGTAAGGAAACTTAAATATAACATATCTAAAAAATCACACCTAAGAATTTTACAAATTTTATCTCGTTGGAAAGTTTTTAAAGAGATCTACACAACGAGTACAAACAACAATATCAAATTTTTGGTTTTCACGAAAAAATCAGAGATGATCATCATTTTAGGCAAAAATTTCGAAAAGTGACTACACATTCGTTATGCAGCCTCCAAAAAAAATGCATAACGCAATATGCATACACCACAAAAGATGCATAACACGTTATGCAACCCTATTTTGTTCATGCATCTATTATTTTGGTTATGCAGCCACTAAAATGTTGTATATATATGTCTAATCCAACAGAAAAAAATAGACGCATAACGAATTATGTAACCATTTTCTCGACTGCATAACAAGTTATGTAGCAATTTTTTTTGTTGATTTTAGTGCATACAAGAAAAATTGATGCACAACGCATTATGTAGCCATATTTTCTGATGCATATCATTTTATACATCCATTTTCTCGATGCATAAAAGATTATGCAACAATTTTCAATTCAACAGCTAATAAAGATGTCGAATAATGCGTTATGCATCCATTTTCTCGACTGCATAACATTTTACACACACATTTTCTCGACTGCATGATAGGTCATACAATCATAACAGCATCAACTTCTTCTTCTTCGTTTTCTTCTCCATGAACTCCTCTTGGCCATAACAACATCATCTTTTTCTTACTTACCATGTTCCACTAGTGGAAAATGAGTTTTTAACCACTTCCTGAGCTTCACAAATACAACTGATGCCTAACTGACGTAGTTATTCGTGCTGTGAGCAAAAGTGGTTTTATTGGGGGGAAAATAAAAAAATAAAACTTGTCTCTGCCACAGTGGTTTCTTAGAGGGTATTTATGTAAAATTTTGGAGTTTAAAGAACCAATGTGGCAGCAAGTGGTTTCTGTAGCCCCAGATTTATCCTTGGTTATCTCTCCTGAAACTTTATATCTTTTCTGTCTTTTAAATCTAACCCAGATGCTCTCTCTCTTCCATCTGCTTCATCTTTTCTACCAAACTGAAACTGCCGAAGCTTAACCCTGAACCCCTCGTTTCATTGTAATTCGTTTTACTGATATGCTTGATTCAAAGAAAACCATAGTCATTGTCCCCCAAATCGTTTTTCCCTGAACCCATGATTCGATCTGTAGATTTCACTAATTTCTTCGATCCGTAATAGTTTCTTCTTTCTTAAATTTCTTTGATCTGTAATGTTTTCTTCTTTCTTCAATTTGTTCGATCTGTGATATATTTTTCTTTCTTCAATTTCTTCGATCTTTAACATTATCTTCTTTCATCAATTTCTTCGATCGGTTCTAATCAACTCTTCTTCTATTTCTTCATATAACTAAAGAAGTCGAACCTCTTTTCATTTCATCATCAGTAGTATATCGAAGAAGTGTACAATAGAAATCATCAATGGAGAGGTTTTGGTTTGAAGTAATTCTTCTCTACTGCGGATTATTAGTGGGTTTGTTTGTGTTATGGGTATTACAGTAAAAAATCCATATATTAATAGTCTTTGGACTTCACAAAATTATTGATATGTGGAGTTTATTAATATAGGGAGGTATACCAAAAATAAATAATTATTTGGCTACTTCAAAGTATGTAAGTAGTAACGGATATTGTCATCTTCCTTAATCATCCAAATGAGCAACAAGTCATATATACTTTACCCGAAATCATCGATGCAATTAGAGAATAAATGGAGGGAGATAATCCTAATGAAGATAGCAAGGAGAAACAAAAAGATTCATGCTAATAAGCTTGAAACATAATCAACAAGTTGGAACTGTCTTGGCTTCAACAAGAAGGTGACCACAGTAATGAGGTCTTACGCATCCGCAAATCAAAAGATGTTTCTCAAACACCTATAGGTAATTATTTTATTTCATCTTAAATTTTGATGTAACAAGATCTGTAAGTATCCAATAATGACGATTTATTAATATATGGAGGTAAATTCATTATGACGGTGTTTATAGGTGAAAATAGTTTCTGTTGATCTTGGTAATTTCGAGTGTGTACATGGGTGAGAAAAAATTTAAACCCTAAACAATATACTGCAAGGGAGTACTTTAAGTTCGAGAGATCAATCTGTACAAGTCCATCATAAACCAAGAAATGGCCGTTCCGGACTTGCTTCGGTCACAAAGTGGGGGAGAATGGGTTGGTTTTGGGGAGGGAAGCAAGGAAAGTGGTGAGACCAGAATAGTTGATTTTGGAAGAGTAGTTGGGTTACTACGACTTGTTATCATAAAAGTGAGAGAGCTAACAAGGTGAGCTAGCCAGTAAGTATTTCTGAGTGTTGTATCTCCCATATGAACTTGTTGTTCAATGGAAATAGGTAAGACCTATTTATACAAGTCGGAGTACAAACGTACCTTGGTATCATTAAGGAGTGGGGAAGTAAATGGGAGGAGGTGGTAACCATATGCATGGAATTGATGTCCATAAAGTTTTTAATGCATGAAACTGGTTTTCATGAAATCGTTATGGAATCGATGTCCCATAAAGTTGTTAACGCATGTGCTTTATGTCCCATGAACGTTTTACACATAACTTCCCTTATTTACTAACCGCTCCACCCTTATGACACTTACTTATGACGGGCATAGTGTACGCCGCACGATGTAAATCACCAAACTAATACCCAAAGAGGATCCCCCAGTTTGTGTTGATATCTCGAATATTTTTGGAAAACATGTAGCATGTTGTTGTGGCTTGGCAAGCCAAGCTCGGGAAACTTTCTAGCCTGGTGACCTTCGACGGTCGAGATTTTGCATCTTGAGAGGAGGGGCAACCGTTGATCGTTGCGCGTCTTTGTTTCTGGTAGCCGCGTAGTGAGGGCCAACAGGGTGGCGCGGCTAGGTGCGATTTTGGCTTAGCCTGTGGGGACAAGGGTTTTCCATGGGCATATGGCGTGGTGGGGACGTGGCTATGGAGTGAATGTCTTGGCAGGGTCCGCGGCAATGGCATGGTGG
Source organism: Papaver bracteatum (assembly GCA_023529315.1). Classification (NCBI taxonomy): domain Eukaryota; kingdom Viridiplantae; phylum Streptophyta; class Magnoliopsida; order Ranunculales; family Papaveraceae; genus Papaver; species Papaver bracteatum. The sequence goes on from JAJJWX010004317.1 coordinate 182,636, forward strand.
AAGGTGCAGGGGCAACTAGGCGTGGTGGGGCCGTGGTATAGCGTGAGTGATCTTGGACGTGGAAATTGGTCCTTGTGGGACCGATTTTATCTTTTCCTTCCTTGGCTCAAAATTGGAAATTATTTCCTGGTTTAAACTCCCAAGTATCACGCCTATAAAAGGCCGGCCTATCTCTTTGATTCACGCCTTCATTACTTCTTCTCTTGTTGCTTGGTAGTGGAGTTGACGGGCGGACTAGGTATGTCTTCCAGTACTTCCTTTTGACTTTATTTTCTTTTGCACTTTTTTTTTTTTGTGTTTGGTGAAAACCCTAGTTGCAGGCGTACCTTTACACGTCCGTAGTAATGTTGACCACTCCAACTCGTTGCGCAAAGTAGGCACGCGATAGTAATTGCCATCCTTTTCCCCATGAAAACCTAGTTTTTAGGGTTTTACTCCTTGTCTTGGTGTAGCCGTGTGCATGATCCCCTCTTTTTTTTTTGTTGGGCGCGTCTATCTGGCCGGGCACGAGTTTCCGGGCTGCGTGTAGTGGTGATGTAGAGTCTTCCAATCCCTATTTTATTTTTTTTGCAAAAAAGACTTTGAAACCAATTGGTTTTTCAAGAGGCGTATTAAGGTTTTTCCTTCAGAGGAAAGAATATCATGCCTCTCCTATCGACTTCAAAATCCCTACAAGTTCGTTGCGTTCCTTTGAGAAATGGGTGTGATTCATGATGGACCAGGGGCCTGTAAAGACGAACTTGACCAGGGCGCAGATTGTTGATGTTCTTGCAGCTTCCGCAGTTCTTTAAATTAGGAAAGACATTCCAGGCTTGGTTGCTTTTGTTTTCAAATGGTGCCCGTACACCCATACGGCCGTATGCAAGTGGGGCGAAATGACTATTTCTTTGGAGAGCGTGGATGTGTTGCTAAATCTTCCTGTAATTGAAAACCTCGACGTCAGGCTGTCTGCAGATGAAGAAGAAATGATCTCCTGGTTTCGAAGTCAAATGGATTCGTTTGGAAGGAAAACGAGACGAAGTGCTTTTATGACTGGGAGGTGTCTCAGTGGTTTCCTGATGAGTTGGAGTCCAACCAGAAAAATAGCGTACTTCATGTCGCAGCATTCTTGGCTCTTTGGCTATCCAGGGATATTTTTGACGACGGCTTGGGCATGAAC